>JAULSY010000003.1:201087-279216 GCA_030512305.1 Cercophora samala | reverse complement strand
TTGAAAAAAAAAAAAAATTGTTTTTTATAAATGATCTCTTCCCCTGTTTATAAAAATAAATCAACACCCCACCTATCAATTTCTGGTTTTGATAATAATCACCCCCCCCCCCCCCCCCCCCAAGAAAACCACGTCATATTCATACAACACATCAAAAAAGAGAATGAGAAAAAAAACCACAGAAACTCCCCGTATAAGCCCCATGAGAAAAACCGCAGCCAAGAGACTCAACCCAAATCATACAAAAAGTCATCCCCTTATCGGAAAACTACATACACTACATAACAAACCACCAAGCTACTAAAGATCCCATAGCTTCGAAAAAACGAAAAAACGGAAAGCTACCGATCAGCCCTGTTGTCCAACCTGCCCTCAACGCCCATTCTCCATCCGAGGTCAAAGAAGCACCGGCATAGAAAATACTTGGAAAATTATTCTTGGGCAGATATCCAGGGCAAGATCAATCAAGTATAGCTGCTCGAATATGCCACTGATTAATCTCCGCGGACTTTTGGTTCGTTTTCTGTTCTTTTCGGATTCTTGACCCCTCGTGGTCTTTGATGCTGTGCAAGCTTGTCGAAAGTCGGAAAGTCGCGAGGAAATATCCATGCTGGAAGGGCAGATCTGGCAGATATAAGGCAGCTGCTGTTACAATAACCGGTACAGGTTCCTTGGTGAAAAAGCCATGTCGTTGTAAAAGAATTTCAATCTCTTCGTCCTATGTTGCCAGAGTGATAGTCGATGATTTGAGGCTGAAAAATGACAAGTAGTAGGATGTTGTGGCTTTCAAGGATTCCGAGGGTGATCACCCAAAGAATATCTATCGTGGTGTCCGATCGATCAATACGAACTGTAGTGAGAGTTGCCGTTGGACTCTACACCATCCTTGGCTGCCTGGATGATAGAGTATTCCCAGTAGGTACCGAGCTGGGTGCATTCTTCCACGCATTCGGGAATCTCCCACCACCAGGCCTTGGTGTGAACATTCTTGGCCCACATCTCCTCCCACAGCATCCTGCCAACGATGCTCCGAATGTCTCCCATAACCACGGCTTCCTGATCTTGAGGATCCATCTCTCTGGCCTTTCCCTTGCCATTATCGCTACGCAGCTGGAAGGATGGAATGGCTCGGAACTTGCTCTTGGTGATGACACTGTTTGCGCCATTGAGCTTGGCTGCTTCTAGCCACCTCGGAAACACTCTGCTGGGAGTGATGCATCGAAATTCGGCCTCCAGGCTGGTGGTCAGGTTTTCGTCCAGCCATTCTCTCATGTGTGGTCCTAGAGATTGAGCTACCGGTGATGGATCAATCACCACAAGATGCAACACACCATGTGGTGCGAGACAGTGATAAATCTTCTGCAAAAGCTGCGGAATCTCCTGGCTTGCCAACAAGGCAGGCATAGACAAGCAATGCACCGAAGCATATTTGTTCGCCTCCAGGGTAAGTGAGGGCGAGACAGGCCAGGGAAATGATTGAACATTCGGGTACAGAAGATGAGGAATGGGTGTTGAATCCATGTGCTTGATGTAGGTCTCCGGGTGAAGGACTGCGAGATAAGATGTCGTAACTATAGACGACGAGTTAGTGAAAACCTCAAGCGGTTGGGCATAGGAGATAGCTCGTACAATGAGAATCGAACAGTGACAAGACGTCAGGACCTTGGAGGAATGGTTGCGCTCCGGCCACAGTGACAAGTGTGCTGTCACCGCCTCTGTCTTGCTGTTCCATTCCGTACAAGGAAGCCAGCATCCATCGTTTCTTTTCCTGCTCAAGTTGCTGATAGACGGTAGGGTCTGTAACAGTACCCCAGTTCTCACTGAGACGTGCGAGGGCTACCTGTGGAGTTGCTTGAGCCATTCTCTTCAGCTCCAATTGCAGAGCCTTAACTCTTAAAGTCGCCGCGTAGGCAGCCTCGGTGTCTTTTGGTAGCCGAACCCGCTTTTTAGGCACGACCAAAGGGGCTTCTTGGACAACAGGAGATGCATCTGAAGCAGGCAGAGGAGCTTCTTCGACATTTTGCGGCTTGGGTCTCCACTGATCAGGGGGCTTCCAGCGGTCTGGGTTATAGTAGCCCTGGTGCTGATATGAAGGCGGGAGGGTGCTGAGCATTCGTGCTCTGGATGGGCGAGGCGGAGGTTGAGTCGGAGGTTGAGCCGGAGGTCGAGCCGGAGGTCGAGCCGGAGGTCGGCTCGGAATGTCTGGCAAAGGCCCTCGAGGCCATGGGGCCATTGGAGGTAGTTTGACAGCACCCTGCGACTGATAGTGCTGGTTGGGGCCCGGCATGGTGACGGGAATGGGTCTGTCTGATGCGTGAATAACTTCATACCAATTGTCAATGAAGTCTGATACTGACTTCTCAAGTTCTGTTGATAGCGATGATATCGAGCGTGGGTTCTTGGTTGCCGGGGTTTGCGGCATCGCGTTGTTGATGAGAATAGTCGGTTGGTTCCCGAGGCTGGCAACTCTCACGGGACCGACACCTCCTCGGCTGTGGTCGAAGGTGGTTTTCCTCATCGAGTCGCTCATTGGCCGCACGGGCTTCTCAGTCTCTGTTGCAAGTACATCTCCCATCGCTCCTTCCCCATGATATTCCACAGACGGTGTTGTTAGGGCTGTGGACTTGGAGAGCATCGACTCTGGGGGACACATTAGCACTCCCGGTGTCGGCAATTGGAACAATTTGGGTTTCCCAGAAACCATACCTTTCGATGATCTATCGGTTGGTGCTCCCCAGCTCGTACTTGTTACCATGGTGTCTTCTACAATGTCGTTTTCTGTGGGAGCGGTCTGCAATCTGAGAGATTTGTCAGACACCATGGACGACCGATTCGTATTGCCAAGGGCTGAGACTGCCGCAGCGAGCAGAGATGTCCGTCTTGATTTTCCATCGTCCTTGGTTGCTTCCGGCTGCAATGTGTCCTTCTTCTTCTTGTTCTTCATCGACATGCTGTTACGCTTCAAGCCCATAGATTCAAAGAGGCTCATGGTCGGTCGCTCTTCGGTCGATGATGGGCGGCTGCCTGTTGACCCATGTACGCTCTGAGTATCTTCCTTCTTTGAGTTCCTTTCGATACCCTTCCGCGCGCGTCTCTCTCCAACCCTTTCACTGGACACGTCGGACCAGTCGACATCCCACATCGTGAGCCTGCCACCAACAGCGAAAGCAGAAAAACGCTGTATACGGGATATCGGTGCGAGTTAAAAGCCAAGATATTATGCGACGCAGGGAAAGCCAGGATGGTAGTAATGTGGTTGAAGCCAGTATAGTGTGCGATGTCGGGTTCGAACTGGTGGTTTGCTGCGCTGAATGCCCAATTCTCCACCTCGCTAGAGAGAGAGAGAGAAAAAGCAATGAGAATTACTGAATTACTGTGATTACTTTGGGTAGATTGATTGAGGTGGGAGCAAGTGCCGAGATCAACCCTCAAACCAACCCTGACCTTTCTTTTTCTTGGTGAATCGGCTTAAGTTGACCATCCAAGGGGATGGAAGATCCGACGTAGCCAACCCCTCAAAAGAGGGGCAAGACGATAAATAGGCCGACCAGGATTGACGAACGACTTGTGTGTATTATTACCTTATGTCTTGCCACACAGGAACTGGTGAAGTTGCGGTAGCTGTGGCCTCTGGACACCCTGAGATGGCTGTAAGCTTCCCTGCAATGCAGGGAATCGAGTGAGACACTGTCAGGTTGCGCTCGGTGCGTGATTGGGCACGCGTGCATGCAACGAGGTGATGATGTGGGGTGCGTCGAGGCAGGAGTAAGGTAGGTACGGTAGGTAGGCGTGCCTTCCTCGGAGCCAGAAGGCCAAGTTCAAACCGCGAATCGGGGAGGAAGGAGCAACTTCCAAGGTTGATGGCAGGAGCAGGCAACAGGCCTATCAGGAAGGTGCTCACCGTCAAATTGACAGCTTCGACTTCAGGCGGTGGAGGTTCACTTCCTTGTTGAAGGGGTCCACTGGCACCGAATCCTGTGCTCCCTGAGAAGCTCAGAGGGAGTCTCGGCCGTTAGACTGCGTCTCGGCGTTCGCAAAGTCAACCCCTTCCCTGTCCTGTAAAGGCGTGTCCGCCAAACAAATCGTCATTCCAAATACATGGCGTCTGGGGCTGATTCTTTCTGCAGTGACGGGAAAGGAACTTCAACCGGCAACGCCATCTACCTCATCGAGTCAGACCATCTCGCATTTGTGAACCTCCAGCGATCACGGCCCGCCCCTCGCCTGATCTCGAAGACCCGTCAACAGCCCTGCGGCGCCAACTGGAGCACTTTTCCTTCTTCGCTAGTTCATTGAAGGCGCTTGCTCGATGAAAAAAGGCCGCTTTTCGGCAATCTTCAACTCGGCGAAGTTGGACAACAATGAGTTGATAGGGGGCACAAAAGACGCGGTACTACCTACCACTGTCAGCCGTCTGGAGACGCATTGAGAGAGCAAGTGACGTGCAGCATATTCCATTTAATCCCGCCACTGATGTGAAAAGCAGGATAAGGTAGATAGAAAATTTCATGATTTGCCTCACTGACATTGGTTCCTCTAGCATGCGGTTTGAAGCATGGGACACTCGCGTACTTCCTTGATAGCACTTCACCCGCATCTCAGACCGTACGGAGAACGCCAGATACCATAGGTGTGATGTCCCACACGGACGGGAGCTTGGCTGCTCTTGGTGCACATGCAACGGGCGGGCAAGTGAATGAAGTAATGAACAGATGAAGTTTGCCCAGTTCGCCCCTGCTTATCCCATGCAGTCCGCCTCATCCGCTCGTCGGGTAAGCTGGCACGCGTTGGATGTAAGAAAGAGAACGGAGATAGATGAATAGGAAGTTTTACAGCTGGTTAGCATGTCTAACCGCAGATTGACATACTGATCCAGCCCAGGCACGTTCAATTTGGAGAGCCTCCATTCGAGGGGCCATTGACAGACGTTGAAAGAAGAAAGGTGCTTCAGGTCCCTGACCCACATGTTTGATGCCAAGCCCCAAGATCGCCGCTGATCTGGAGATCCACCAACCATCGAGCGGACCCATGCCCCTATCGGAAGGAATCCGGGGAAACCGATCCATCTTCTTTCTTCAACTGCCGACAGGAGGAGCCTCAGTGGATCTTGCAGCTTCTCTTTCTAACCTCACCCATCAACACCTGTATCCATTTGCCCTTCGAGGTCAAAAGGCGCGAACTTAATCATCAGATACGCATCAACACACAGTCTTTCAACATAGGTCAAAGCATGGCAAAGCGATGGTTTCCAGAAGCTCATGTAGGTACACATATTTATGAGATTTATCGAAGAAACGTTTGTACAACATGGTCGGCTAAAATGTTCCAAAACTATTCGTACTTGGGGACACCACAAGTTCAGCCACGGTGACATATATTGTGTTTAGACGCCGCATTGGTCAACTTGTAATAGTCAGATTAATTGCCAACAGCAGGGTCAATTCAAGCACACCTTTCTCTGCCAGCCCGCTCACATCGCAGACGGGATGGTGTCTCGCCTCACGGCGAGTGACAAATGTTCCGCTGATTCCTTGCGGGCCGTAGCCATGTGCCCTGTCGCGCCGCTCGGTCTTGGTGTCTTGAACTGCTCGGCTACGGTTGTCATACAGCACAGAAGGGAAAGGGGGTGAGGCATAGATCGCAAAACTGTTGGCCCTCAGAATACCAGACAGACATTTTGGTGCATCCGAAACCGCATGGACTCGCCCCAAAAGGGCCGGTTAGCAGACACAACAGGAGCGAACCAAACGGCTTCGATGCAAGTAAACAAGATTCGGCCATGCAGCCATGCAGCCAGTCTCTGCTGCGGCTCCAGGGAGGCCCCTGGATTGAAAAACCTGCCGTAGAAAGGACTTGACTGACACACAGCAGGTCGTGGTTCGCGAGCACGGAAATACGGCTGTATTATCATGTCGTGTCAGAATCTGTGATCTCCGGCCTGCTTCTTTTGCCGATCCTGGTCTGGCACTGCGGCAGCATGCTCTTGGTGTTACGCGTCCGCTCACCCTTTCCTGTCAGCAAGTCTATCACTTACACGACTGGCTGGGTTTACCAGGGCTTTGCCACGAAGGGACAGGGGGTTCCTACTCTTCAACGCTCATTCTTGGTATTCGTCGGAGGCTGATGTAAGGTATTTAACTGGCCGGTTGCCACTTTCACATAGCCTCCTAGACTCATCGTTCTTTGAGATCCTGGCCTAATTGGACGTTGAAATACAGAATATCCATAGATACGGCCTGTCCATCGTCCGCAAATCACAATGTTGAAGCTCGATCAGTGTGCTTTCAGGGGCGACGATACAGTGGCACCATACATAAGAGGTTGGGTGATCTTTCTTGTTCCTTGTTCAGGGTCTGATCAGTGGGTAACCTCAATAAGAGGTGGCTCCCCGTCAATTGACCACACAAGACTGGACCCGCTCTCTTGAGTTGCTCTTCTAGAGCACTGCCTAGCACCCAACCCCCACTTTGCTCACTCTTTGTGACGTTGGGAATTTGGGCATTTTTTACTCCAGTTGCATTACCTTTCCGATATATTGTGGGCCTCTGGTCGTTTGAGAGCTTGCTCCCACAGTCTGAGCCTGCTCTGGTCTCCAGAGCGACTTGTCCGATTTGTCAACCTATCCAGCTTGTCCTCCTCCTCGACACTGTTTTCAGGGTAGATTCCATCACCTCGAAAACGTTTGCCAAGCTTGAGTGGCTTGTTTGCCGGCCGATACATCATGGACGACTTCTCACGGGGGAGCAGCAGCCCCGACCTGGACCTGAAAAGGATGCCGTAAGTTCGTCTCCACCCTTTCAATCCCCTCAAACAGTCAAATTCCTTTTCTGCCGCTGTCACCCTGCCGTGCCTTCGGCTCGGTCAGCTGCGGCGCTTGTCCCAGGCCTTCTGGTTCACCCCGGACAGGGCCGGTCAGACAGGATGTTTGGTGCTCCGGACGGCCATTTAAGTTCGAATGCCGTGGAACCGGGCATTGCTTCACCGTCGTGCCTCATCCATCTGGGGCTCGTTGAGTACCCCTCCACTATCCCTGTATGTGCCGAGCTCGACTGTTTCCGACAAACCAGGCTCTTTACACACACGCGCTCTTTGCAAGGGATTGTCTAGGCTGCGGAGGGCACACAGCAATCCCTGGGCGGGGTTGATTGATTCAGCCATCTCCTCCTCACGTTTCCCCTTGGACTGCCCTGCCCGCTTTGCTTCCGTTTGTCACTTATGACTCAATGAATATTCGTACTGACATTCGCAGCGCTGGGATTGAGATGGGACCTGTTGGGACCTCTTCAGCGCCTGAGGCTGTCGATCATGCTGATGAGAGCCCGCCCACCACAAGGCACAGGGGCTGGAAGGCACGAGCACTTGCCCCCTTTAAGAACCTCATTGGAAGGATTGACCAACGAATGAACAACTCGGTCGTTGGTCGTCTATTCAGTCTTAAGGGTAGTGGGGTGGGTTTGACTGTAATTACCTAACGAGAAATGAGATTCTGGTGGCTGACCTGCTTCTACCACAGCCCAAGAGTATTCCCGATGCCAATTTTTCTACGGAACTGCGGGCTGGCCTGACTACGTTTGCCACGATGTCCTACATCATTGCCGTCAACGTAAGGTGTTCGTTCTTGTGGTGATGCTTTTAACGCTTGGTATGCTGACAATCTCACAGGCTTCCATTCTCGCAGACACAGGGTTTGATTGCGATTGCCAAAAGCCGCTTGACAACGCGGGCAACTGTCAAAACGACCTAGAGTGGACAGCTTGCTATGCAGGTCAGTTCAAATCTCATGAAAGCATATTCTCATGTGTCATGCCTACCTTACTGACACGAAATCAGAGGTCAAGCTGGATCTTATCACTGCCACAGCTGCGGTGGCCGCCTTCTCTAGCATTCTGTTTGGCCTTTTCACTAATCTCCCTGTCTGTCTTGGGTAAGTTGCCCCCTTTTCGGCGATCAAAAGCTACATCTACTCACACTTTGACAGTCCGGGCATGGGCCTGAATGCCTACTTTACTTACCAAGTCGTTGGTGCAAAGGGGACCGGCGCCATTCCATTTAGGATTGCTCTCACTGCTGTCTTCATCGAAGGATGGATTTTCATGTTCCTCGCTCTCACTGGCATGCGACATTGGCTGGTCAAGATTATCCCCGGTACCATCAAAACGGCCAGCGGTGTTGGCATTGGTCTGTTTCTCACGCTCATCGGCATGTCGTATTCCTCTGGAATTGGCATCATAACAGGAGCCATCAGTACACCCTTGGCTATCGGCGGTTGTCCCGCTACTTCCTTGGACCAATACGGTGAGTGTACAGGAGAAGTCATGACCAACCCAAAGGTAAATACATCGAAGCATGCTTCTCAGTCACTAGACACTAACTTAGTACACAGATGTGGATTGGAATCTGTCTCGGCGGTCTATTCGTGGTTTTCCTGATGGCTTTCAAGGTTCGGGCTTCGATCGTCATTGGGATTGCTCTCGTTTCAATCCTGTCGTGGCCGTAAGAAACCCCAAACCTTGCTACCACTGCTAATATGCTAACATTCTCCAGACGCAACACAGCTGTCACGTACTTCCCTGATACCGAGGATGGCAATCGTCGCTTCGACTATTTTAGACAAGTTGTCGCTTTCCACCCCATAAAGCACACCCTGGGCCAACTCGATTGGAACCTGGGTGAAAAGTTCGACTCCAAGGTACTTGTCGCTTTGATTACCCTCCTCTATGTGGACATCATCGACTGCACGGCGACGCTCTATTCCATGGCTCGGTTTTGCAGACGATCAACTGGAAACGACGAGGGTTTCCCGCGATCAACCACTGCGTTTTGCATAGACTCGATATGCATCTCTCTAGGGGCGCTTCTCGGATGCTCACCGGTTACGGCTTTCATTGAAAGCGGTGCGGGAATTGCGGAAGGCGGCCGCACTGGGCTGACGGCTGTTACTGCTGGTTTCTGCTTTTTCTTGTGTCTTTTCTTCGCCCCTATCTTTGCGTCGATTCCGCCTTGGGCTACTGGGTGTACTCTTATGCTGGTAAGCACCCCCTCAACCACCCCCTGACTTATCTCATGCTAATGCTACATATCGACAGGTCGGCTGCCTAATGATCCGGCAAGTCACCAAGATCAACTGGGCCTACATTGGCGATGCAGTTCCATCATTCATTACACTCGCCTTCATCCCCTTCACCTACAGTGTAGCCTATGGACTTTTGGCGTAAGCACCCACCCCCCCCTATCCCACGTCCCACATCACAAACCAGCTAACCTCTCCCAGCGGTATATTCTCCTACGCCGGCATCAACCTCTGCATCTGGGCCATCATCAAACTATCCCGTGGCACCATCATGCCCGAAAACTACGACCTGAAAGAATACTGGACCTGGCGACCCCCCGGCGAGCGCCCCTGGCTCTTTCGCAAGATTGGGGAGGGCCTCTTCTGGCTCCGGACCGCGCGGCGAAGTAGGGACTCGACCTTTCAGCTGGGGTCAAACGACGGCAGCGGTAGCTCGAGGCACCGCGTGTCCCCGAATAACTCGACGGCGGCGGTGGAGTCTAAGAGCTCTGCGGCTCAGAGGGTACCGGAGGAGGATCCGGTTTTTTACCCGCGGCCGTGAGAGAGGTGCTGCGAAAGGGGGGCTATCTGGACAAAAGTTGGGTTAGATGGTAGAGTAACTGGCTTGGGTTGGTTGGAAAGGCTGGTGTTACTTTGCGTTGGGGGTTTGAGTATATGCGATGCCTTGTCTTTTGCGGAGAAGGAGACTACTGGGTGGAAAGTGTGGCAGCGGGTTGGACTTAGGATTTCCTGCTGTTTATATATGTCTGCCTTCTGTTTTTCATTTTTGTTGCTTTTCTCATTTCTTGTATTTACATTTTGGACAATGATGTGTTGTTGGATAAAAGATATCTGCATAGTTCCTCCTCTTCAGGGGCTTTCTCAGGGGCTGCATTTGTTGCTCTGGTGACATTATTTTGGAAGATATGCACAAGCCTATCAGCCGGTGGCAGCTGTCGCCAAGAGAGACCACGCTTGCGCAGCTCAGGCTTCCAAGCTTGCATCATCCATCGTCTTATCTTATCGGACCTGCAACGTTCCAGCTGTTCGTGAACTGCATCATCGCAAGAAAATCCCAAGTGCCGGTTATACCCATCTTCTGACACAAAACCGTTTTTGGTACCTCAAAAGTCTTGTAGCTGGTTGCCGCACAGTTCTGTAAACCACCCAATCGATCTGCTGGGTTCAACGGCGTTCCTGGCTCTACCAGCAGCTATAATTTCTTCCAAGTCCCCCACCTCACAAATCACACCCGACCCTCAAGACAAATCTATCTTTGACCGAGTTACCGGTCACCCCCAACCAGCAAGATGAGTGGAAGCTGGAATACCAGTGAGTTCCTCCCCCTCCTCCTCGCATCCCCCATACCACCACCGAAACAATACTAACCCCCCTCCCAGTCGAATCCGACGCCGGCGTCTTCACCTACCTCCTAACCAACCTCGGCGTCCGCAACGTCCAATTCGAAGAACTCCTCACCCTCGACCCTTCCTCCCTCGCCGAGCTCCACCCCGTCTACGGCGTCATCTTCCTCTTCAAGTACCCAACCGACACCCCCTACCGCGCCTCGGGCGACAAACCCCTCGACGGCACCTTTGACTACGCCATCGCAGAAAACAAGCTCTTCTTCGCCGCCCAAACCATCCCCAACGCGTGCGGCACCCAGGCCCTCCTGTCCGTCCTCCTCAACAAAACCACCGGCGATGACGACGACACAAGAATCGACATTGGCCCTGTCCTCCAAGATTTCCGCGACTTCACCATCGACCTACCCCCCGAGTTTCGCGGCGAGGCCTTGTCCAACTCGGACGTGATCAGGGACACCCACAACTCGTTTGCCAAGTCCTCCCCCTTTGTCGACGAGACGACGAGAAACCCCAACGACGAGACGGAGGACGCCTTTCACTTCATCGCTTACACCCCCTTCAACGGCACGCTCTACGAACTGGACGGTCTCCAGCCCGCCCCGATCTCCCACGGGGCGTGTACCCAGGAGTCTTTTCCCGCAAAAGTCATGGAGGTGATTCAGCGCAGGATCGCGAGGTACGGGGAGACGGAAATCAGGTTCAACCTTTTGGCCATGACGCGCGACCTGAGGATCAGGGCGAGGGAGATTGGCGACGTGGAGCTGCTGGAGAGGGAGGAGCAAAAGAGGAAGGATTGGCAGTTTGAGAACGCGCTGAGGAAGCACAACTTTGTCGGGTTTGCCGGGGAGGTGCTGAAGGGGGTGGTGGAGCACAGGCTCAAGGAGGGCGGGGAGGAGGGCTACAAGAGCTGGGTTGAGCAGGGGAAGCAGAAGATGGTCAAGAGGATAGAGGAGAGACAAAAGGGGAGAGGGGGTGGGGGGGAGGATGTTGAGATGCAGGGGTAGAGTTGCCAGCGTTCAGCACCGGGGGTGAGGATGGGGATGAAGTAGAGTGGGAGCGGAATTAGTAACCTATGTTCTTGTGTCGGAGTAGGTACGCGAATGTGGGCGGCAATTGCATGATGATGATGGGCACAACAGGATGACGAGCAGTTAGACATGTTTGAGATATCCCATGATTAAGAGAATTGCTGTATGATATCACTATAGCAGGCGCCGTAGGTCACAAGAACTTGGTCACAAACATACAACGAGACACCCAGAAATGTTCGACAAGCTCAATGGTTAGGAATCACCCTATGGTATCACTACAGCCCCAAACTGCCCTCCACAGCACCACGGCATGCATAGTCGCTTCACACAGATTGAGACGCAAGATGACTGAGACGCTGGGTATCTTCAGCTATCAACGGGGCAAGGCAGCCTCGGCCGAGTCGAGTCAAGCAAATGAAATTCGGTTTGCGCCTTTTATAACCCCGTTTCCCGCGTTCATGGTTTCTCAATTGTTTTTATTGAGTATTCGTGACCGACTCCTTTTTCCTCTGGAATCGTAGCCCTGACCCGAAAAAATGCCATGCTCGCAGTACACCGTTTCCGGAAAAATCAAGCCCCAGTCAAAAGATACCCCGACGTCCCAACATCACCACACAGCCAACCGTTTAGGCGGCGGTGAGGGCCTGGCGGACGCGAACGCCACGCTGTCTGGAGTTGAGGTGCTCCTCACGGACAACAGCCTCGGACTTGGCGACGGTCTCCTCAGCCTCGGTGAGGATAAGCTCGATGTGGCAGGGGTTGGACATGTAGGGGTTGATCTGCCATAGGTTAGCCACATTGTCCCTCCCTTCTCACTCCTCGTTGGAGATCATCTTTCGGGTTCGAAGATACGTACGCGACCGTGAGCGCGGTATGTGCGGCGGCGCTGCTTGGGGGCCTGGTTGACCTGGATGTGCTTGACAACGAGGTTGCCAGTGTCAAGACCCTTGGAGTCGGCGTTGGACTCGGCGTTCTTGAGGAGACCGAGGAGGAACTCGGCGGACTTGGCGGGCCAGCGGGCGCGGGTAACACCGAACTGCTTGCCTACATTCCCATAACAGTCAGCCCATCATTCTCAATACCATATACATCCTTCTCCAGTCTTGTGGTCGTGAAGCTCGTAATCGTTCCGGCTATCCAATGCCATTCCAATGCCAAATCTCCATATCCCAAACTGTCGAAGTGTTTCCGTCGGAGGTTCGATGTTGCGTACCTTGAGCAGTGCGGCCGATAGAGCCGCAGTAGCGTCTCATGGGGACGGCCTCCTTCTTCTCGATGACATTCTGGAGGAAGGTCTGGGCGCGCTGGAGCTTCCAGCCGTTGATGGCCTGGGCAGTCTCGCGGGTGTTCTTGAAAGAAACACGGAGGTAAGAGCCGCGGGAGCGGGCGGACTTCGCCGGGGCAATCTCAGTGGCAGCGTACCGAACCTAATGTCGTGATAAAACCATGGTCAGCATGGTTCCTGGCGATTGCTTCAACAGTTTTTCCCCCCTCATCGGTTTCCGCAATAGCTCCATCCTCCATCCCGGACGGAATTCCGCAAAGGTCCAGCTGCAAAATTTCGACGGGGGCTTCGAATGGCGCTCGAAAATGATTTCGGGAGTTGGCTTCGCAAGGGCTACTCACCATCTTGACTGCTTGTCGATTAGAGGCGAGATCGGCCGAATTTGGTGATGTTCAAGGAATGACGGTTACCAAATTTTGGAGCCAAATTCAATTTCGCGATTAGGGCTCGGTGGGCGGTGTTCAATTGGCTTGTGCGGGAGCGGTGTTGGCCTGAGGCAGAAATAGATCTTGGCGGCTGGCAAGTGTAGAAAACTTTCCCGCTGGCAGCCCCACCACTCCGATAACACAAAACACCACGATAAGAGTGCACGGATCACGGCAACATTCACACCATGGCGCCCAGCCACTCAGAAGGTCGGAAGAATCCACCACCGAGGCGACAAAAGTTGTTCTGGGGCTCCACTCTTTTTTTCTGGGGTGTTAGGAAATTTTGCATCCAGCTCCAGCAAGCTCTTCGAGCATCTCGACAGAGCCGCGCAGATCCAACCATTGTGCCCTCAACAACTCTTTGCGCAACAAATCTGATCGAGCGTCGACAGACATACCCGCGACGATCTTATTACCGATTTAAACACATACCCAACCGTCATAATGGGCTTTGAGCGCGGTGGAAGAGGCGGTGGTGGTCGCGGGGGAGGCGGCTTCCGTGGTGGTGACCGTGGTGGACGCGGTGGTGGCCGTGGTGCTCGTAAGTCTTTGATTCTTTTTTCTGGCATCAATTGACGGCAGCGGACTGCGATGGCTTTGCTTCTGGACGATGGCGACGTTCAGATTCTTCGCGCCGAGGGTTGCGAACGAAGTTTTTGATCTTCGCTTCAGTCACAAAGTTTTGCGAATCTCTCGTACCCTCTCCGCTGGCCTGTCGCTTCCCTGTTTTCGCTCGCCTCGAGACCATTAAAGGATATTTACTAACTGAATACACAGCCGGCGGTTTCGGCGGTCGTGGCGGTGCCCGTGGTGGTTCCCGTGGTGGTCCTCGCGGCGGTGGCCGTGGTGCTCCTGCCCGCGGTGGTCGTGGGTATGTTTCAATGCCGATCTAGAAGAAGGTATAGGGCAGTCGCTAACGAATGAACAGTGGCCGTGGTGGTGGTCGCGGTGGTGCTGCCGGTGGTGCCGCTGGTGGCAAGAAGGTCATTGTCGAGCCCCATCGTCACAAGGGCGTCTTCGTTGCCCGCGGCGGAAAGGAGGATTTGCTCGCTACTGCCAACCTTGTACCCGGCGAGTCTGTCTATGGCGAGAAGAGAATCTCTGTCGAGACCGGCAAGAACGATGAGGGTAACGCTACCAAGACCGAGTACCGCGTAAGTTTTCCAGTCTCAAGATACCAGTCGTCTTTTGGCTACAAATGCAGTTCTCACGAGCACACGCTAACACCATGACCCTCAGATCTGGAACCCTTTCCGCTCCAAGTTGGCTGCCGGTATCCTCGGTGGTCTCGAGACCATCTACATGAAGCCCGGCTCCAAGGTCCTCTACCTCGGTGCTGCCTCCGGTACCTCCGTCTCCCACGTTGCCGATATCGTTGGCCCTACCGGTTCCGTCTACGCTGTTGAGTTCTCCCACCGCTCCGGCAGAGATCTTATCAACATGGCTGTACGTTGAAACCATTCCACTCCGTTACGAAACCACGAGATACTGACTGTTCCCTAGACCCGCCGCACAAACGTCATCCCCATCGTTGAGGACGCCCGCAAGCCCATGGCCTACCGCATGCTTTTGCCAATGGTCGATGTCATCTTCGCCGATGTTGCCCAGCCCGATCAGGCCAGAATTGTCGGTATCAACGCCAAGCTGTTCTTGAAGCAGGGTGGTGGTCTTCTCATCTCCATCAAGGCTTCTTGCATTGACAGCACAGCCCCCCCTGAGCAGGTGTTCGCCAGCGAGGTCCAGAAGCTCCGTGAGGACAAGTTTGTTCCCAAGGAGCAGCTTACTCTTGGTAAGTTTACGAAACATGATCTGTCGTGAGAAATACAGCGATACTAACCCTTTTGCTTAGAACCCTATGAGCGTGATCACGCCATGGTATCGTGCGTCTACCTTCAAAAGGAGTACCAGGAATAAGCGTAAAAAAGTTGGATCGTGGTATATTTACTGCTCTGTTCAGGGCGTTCTGACATTGCTCGGTGTTCACCTGGATGGTTGGCTTTCGTGTGTCAGGGGCGGCGCATGGCGTTTATAGGGTATTTGGAATTTTTGACAGCATGTTTGCGTAAAATAAACGACGGAGTGGGAGAGGAAAGCGACATCAAGCCTCAGTCCACACTCGCTGGTAATACCCAATGTCTCACAGATCGGCACGGTCACTCTATCCGGTTTTGGCAACGTGTTCCGGCCGGGATGAGCCACAAGCATCAGCAACCGCATGATGCAGATATTCTCATATCTTGTGTTCACAGCGGGAGGGGCGAAAGTCTGGACGGGGATCGTGCAGGATGTACAGCAGGGGGGGACTGAGAGATCTGACCTGTTCAGATGGCAGACCATAAAGGAGATAGAGAGATACCTGATGTGATTTCACAGCATACCCAGATTGACGGTTTCTAGCTCTTGGTGTACGATGTACAATGTGGTGTTTTTTGTGGTCTGTCTGCATGTATGTGGCAGTTCTCTAGGTACCTAGTTAATCTCATCTGTGTCTTCATCCCAACTCCCTTGTATGTACATTAATGCGAGCTACATATGAGCTTAATTCCACGACTGATATCTTCCATGCGAACTACCTAGGAGCACGTCTATCTCATGACATGTATTGAACATGTTACTCCAGTGATACGGCTCTTCAAACGTCGAGTCTCCTATGTTAGTCTTGGCGCACTTCCAAGGTGACTACGCTGCTACGGCAGGCCAGACAATTCATTCACCCCGCAGGATCTAGTTCTTGATAGGATCTTGATTTGGTATTTTCGGCGGTGGTCGGTATCTTTGGAGATGCCTCGAGCAATATTTTCCAGTTATATATCCCAGATTACGGCCACCAGGTTCATGTCGTAGGGAGTGATAGTATAGCGAACAAGATAGCCTGTTGTCACTTTTGGTACCAGCGTCATGTTGGTAGTTTGGCCTTGAGGGACAGGTTCATGAAATATGGTTGAGTTGCTTTATGAGGGAAGACTCTAATGGAGGTGAGAAGATTAGTTGAGGGTGTAAACTTGGGGGGGGGGCATAGCATGGGGTGAAGATTTGATCTCTAGGTGCTGTTAGAGAGATGTATTACTGGATATATGAAAGATGAAGAGGTATATCACTGGTGTAAAGCATCTTTGAAGATCACAGTGGGTAGCTATGGGGGTGTCAACGGGAACGGTGTTGAGTTGGATGATAACGTGTGCAAAAAGTCACTTTCTCATTTGGGAGGGTTTCTAACATATATTCCTCCGTGATAAGTCTGGGTATACCAGAGTGTTTTGCTTTCAATGATACAGCCTCCTTCAATGTATAAGGTAATGTACCTAGGTAATCATCTTCGCTATCAAGGTTGACGTTGAACAGCTCAGCAATCCCCCAAAAATGCACTTTTCACCTCACAGACAATGAATGAGCCTCAAAGACATCAAAATAAAGTTTAGTTTTGCGTCTGTCATATTTGAGCCTCAAACTGCACTTTTCCCCCTGTTGAGTTCATCCATGAGCCCCATCCTGCAGTTTGACTCGCTAGAGGTTCAACCTGCACTTCTCATAGTGCCCGTCTGGAAGGTGACGCTGAGTAAAACCTAGGCTAAAACAGGTAATTGGAAAATGAGGAGTCAGTTAGTCAGTTACAGGGGACTTTTGGAAAGGAAGTTGAATCAGAACGCTAAATTCGAGAGTGGGTTGCAAAGTACGTGATGCTGATCGGGGGCGAGTATACTCGGAATTCACCCGAAGACAGAAGCCATTTTGTTCTAGGTACCCCAAGCTGAAAGTTCGGAGCCGGAGTGAAAAAGGTGTTTGTGTCAAGGCTTCAAGATCTTACTTGCATATTTATATCCCTTTTCCGACAATTGCGTAACTCACTGCACGGCAAAGAAGAAGAAAAAAGAAAGTGAGGCGGCCCCAGCCGAGGGATCCGAGGGCTTGGGACTGACTGTTCGGGAAGCATGGGAAGCAGGGATATCGCACATGATAACTCATATTCGCTTCCTAGGTAGGTATGCTGCTGACCTTCGGTGACCTTGTAAGTGGATGATTGGATCGTGTCCTTAATTGCCGACTCAGCTGCCATCCAGGGGAAGGTCTTTCGTGGCTGGTTCGGCTGCTGAATACGGATGGTGGGCGTGTTGCCCGAGGAGAGAGGGGCGTATTCATTGAGAAAGTTGATGATCTCACGACATGATATTGTCCTCGTGATGGGGGCTGTCTAGGGGGGCCCTGGGAGCCTGATCAGAGCAGCCATGGCAGAGCTTGTCAGAGGTGAAGGCTTTGGTCTGTCAGTGCTATTACGTTTGGGGGCTTGGAGTTGTGTGACACATGTGTGCCTGGCTATTATCTTCACCCGCAAGGCTCGGAAAATTGTGCCGCTGACGAGGTTAGACAAGACCGATCAACTGGCCCGATACTTCAAAGCATTCGGCAGGCTGTGACGAGTGCCGTGAGACTCGAGTTCGGATAGCTCTCGTGGGGCAAAGGCATCCAACACCCACCACACACACCACATCGTCCCGTGGACTGTGAAACATCGAGGCATCCCTCCCACCACTGCTATCGTCATGCATACCTTACCTACCCACAGCTCCTCAATCAATCTAGTACGGGCAGCGGGCGCCGCTTTCCTACTTGCGGGCAAAAATCCTTTAGGATTCGACCACGTCAACCGCAGCCTTATTCAACCCCCACCGCTCTTCTCGCCGACAAAATTGCGGTGTGTGAGAGACAATATCGCTGGCCTGTATGATAGGAGAATGAGAGATGGCTATTGAGTCATACCTGTTTCGAGATAGTGAAAAGGTGTGGAAGAAGGTTGGCTGCATACCTACCACTGTTGAATGATGGTGTGATGAAGTGTGGGATGGAAATGGCAAGGCTATGAAATCTGCAAATTATTGGTCTCTGTTGTCGGGTGTGTGATTCCCTCCCGTTCAACTTCTAGGTACCCATGGGTCACTGTGCCTTGGATTGGACAATAAGGCTGGTAGCCAAGACCGTGTGGGATGGCGTTGCCCCGAAGCTTCATTTTCTGACCAGCTTCTTTCGGGGCAGCTTCCGATACCACTTTTGGTGCCACTCAGTTGAATGATTGACAAATACTGGAGGCTTCAACTTGCTTGATAGGGCTGCCGTATCGAGCTTTGAGCTACAACCCACTATGAGATCCGAAGCAATGGCCTGTCCCGGCAGAGCGATGCGTGGCATCGAATGCTCTCTGCATACATTAGTGTCATTCTCTGCAAGTCCGGCCTTGCTGCCTTGTTCACCACCCATGGTAGTGAAGCTCGGTTACATTGCAGAAAGGGTAAGTGCGCGCGTGCCCCCAGATATCGTTTCTGTACAACAGTTTGCTGGTCGACGACACAGGCTGTGTAACACAACCGTCGAAGACGAAATTACCAATACCGAAAAGCAAAACCACCGGCCAAATATATCGATTGCAAATAAACGGAGGGGTATCGAACAAATCCAAGCCAATATACCAAAACATGTACCCAATGATCCCTTTTAAACCAAATCATAAACGTAACCCCTCCCCCCCCCCTTCCAACCAACCAGACCAAGACCGCACCGCATACAGATTGCATTTTAAACATGTTGACCGCTAACATGCAGTTCTAGCGTGACTGCTTCCAAAACCAAGATGAAAAGGAGGACACAGATGAATTAGCACATACTCATCCATCGCTCTCACTAGCATTCGACCCTCTCGAGCTGTGTTCCCTCCCATCACCCACATCCTGACTCTTGTGAATATCAGAGTTGATTCGTGAAAAGTCCTGCTCCCCAAGATATATCTCGTCCACTGGTGTTCGAGGTCCTTCAAATTCCAGAGGAGACTTCTTGGCTGCCTCATCTCGCGGCCAGTAAAACAGCACCTCTTCCTGCCATCTCCGCAAGTTGACAACTTTGCAGCTCGTCTCGAATACAGCGAGCATAAGCTCTATTTCCATCGGACATGTGCGGAGGCGGTGAATCAGCCATCGGTTGATAAAGTCAGGGGTATTCTTGGCGTTCTGAAGCAACTTGGTGATCCCCAATTCCTTCATGCACTCAGCCCTCCGCTGAGCACTCTCGGGAGAGTCTGTCGGAAGTGCCATAGCCTTGTCGAGAGCCGCTTGTTCCGATAGTTCATCCAAGACATGTGATGGGTTTGACATGAGGATAGGAAATCGATCATGTGCAAGCTTGCTGTGACCGGTTCGCGGGACAAATTCAATGGCCATATTACCATCGTCCGGAGGAAGCGGTGGCTGGTCGGTTCCCAGATAGATTGTCAGTAACTCGTTGTAAGAAGCATTTTGACGCATCGCCTTATTATCGATGCACCATTTTCGCAACCGATGAACCTCCTGTTCTGCCTTGTCAAATTTCCGTTGCGCTCGTTGCAACTCGCAGTTGTAGTCCTCGAGAAAAATGAGATCGTCCTCGTTGGCTGGGAGCCCAAACCGAGCCTCGAATTCCCTGGGCTTCGTCGGAATGTTTTCAAGCGATGTCTTCATTTCCTTGAGCTCTTCCTCGCTGATAGAGTTGCCCGGGTTTTCTTGCATCCTTTTTCGGTGAAGTTTGATCTCAAGTTCGTAAATAATATCCTCACGGTGGTACTTGATTTCCTCGCAGTGCTCTCGGGCAAGTTCGCGATCCCCGACCTTGTCCAAAAGATCTTGATACCGAGGATGTATATCGTCATAGCGTTCTCCAGAAATGCCCAACAAGATCTCCGGCCTCTCATATTTCTCTTCATCGACGATAGAGTGCTGCGTGATGGGATCCATCCCCGGAAGGCCTACGGGTTCGGGCCGAGCCGAGAATGGGGCTGGCCGCGCTGCTTTGACAAAATCGCTCTCCAACCTCTGTAGCTGAGACTCGTTATCTCCAAAATCAGTTCTCAATGCTTCGAATGCCGAGAAGAACTCCTTCTGTGTTGCTTGAAGTTGGCGAAACTTTTGAACGACCCCTGGGTCTGGCCGTAGAAGCTTCATGGAATCATTCTCCAAGGTAGTCATTTTGCGTACAAAATCGATCATTTCGTCCATCTTCGCAGACATCTGCAATCTCAGCTGCTGGAGGTTGCGCTGCATGTCCTCGACCGCGGCACCCAGATCCCGACGCAACCGATCATGATAACGACTGGTGGATGTCTCGTCCGAATTGCTGGACTCGGATGCCGAATCGTCAATAATAGGGAAGTATTGTCTGCTCGGGGCACGAATAGCCGCATTCATGGCAGGCGTAGCCTGTGCTGCCCATAGATGTTCAATGGGCAGCAGACCAGGTGGTGGAACTGGGTGAACAACCTCGGGCTTTACAGCTCGTGGAGGGGGTGGTGGTGGAGGGGGCGGAGGGGGCGGGGGCAGATCGTCATCGCCAAAACTGCTTGTAGAACTATCTCCAGTCCAAGAGGCCGAATCATCATCAGGCGATGTGTGAGTAGAAGTATTGCCTAGGTTAGGTGGCGGCCCGTTCGCCGTGGGCAAAGCATTAAGGGCAGCTGGTCTCTCAACAGACGGTTTGAAGGTTGGGGACACTCCATTGTTGAAACGAGGCGTGACTGGCGATGACAGTGGTCTAGGTTTGAGGGTTGGAGGTAGTGTAGCGGACTGGGTGTTTGAAATCCCAGTTCCCAAGGGAAAATTGTGTTGCGATGGGGGGTTGGTTGGTGGAAATGTGGTGGAAGTCATCGCGATGAAGACAGCACGTCAGTCTCGAACAGCATCTCCAATGGCTTGTGGCCATCGGATGATGCTGCGTGAGGGCTGACAGACAAAGAGGCACTGAGATGGGATGGATCTAGCCCGGATCTCCAAGAGAGCGCGGAGGGCTTGTTTGAATGATGCCGTATACGCAGGGAACAGACAAAAGACGAAATGCCATCAAGGCAGGCCAAGGTAGGAAGACGAGTGGGGAAATGCTCCAAGGAAATCGTGGGTGAGATGAAAGCGCGTTTGCTGATAGAATTAGGTACTGCTGCGGCGGCTGGTAAAACAGGGCTTCCATTCTCTGTTTGTGCGAAAACAAACTGCCCAGTGCCCCCAATTACTGTACCGGGCAGTCATGCCTTCCACGATTTTTGTACATGCCGGTCCCATGGAAACGTGACGAGTCCTATTGGACAGGCAACCTTCATGGTTGGTTCAAGCGTAATGCAACACCTTCCTTCCCAACTGTATCGGTCAACAATGGAAGGGTGCGCTTTAAGTTGGGTTTGCGATGGTGGTATTCCGTAGAACCTGAGTGAAAGAAGGACCCCGGGCAGTTGTTCCTCCAGCCTTGTGGGTCCAACTTCATCGTAATAATGGGGGACGGGACGGTCCTGGCCGTAGGTACTTCAAGGGGGTTTTCGACGGCTTAGGTGGGCGATCAGAGTTGAGTCGGGCGCCCTGACGAGTATATTTAACACGAAGAATGCCCTGAGACAAGACTTCTTATGCGCAACATTCCACAGCAGCTGTGAGATTTTGGATTTTCGTCTTCCGAGGTTTTGGAAATTCCATTTACCCCGGATCATCCACTCTCCACAGTGGGGCATCCCTGCGGTAAAGCACAGGCCCCGGGCAGTACTTCGACCCCAACTTCACCACCTAACAATGCCACTGACTGCGCATGCATGAAATTCCCAAAGTGGAAAATGGAATTCAGCTCTGTTCTGGGGAAGCAGCAAATGGAAAATGGAAATGGAAACCTGAGCATGAGAATATCGCATGGCGCGCTAGGTATAGAAACAACCCACCTGCCGGCACCCAGCTCATGTGTAGCTGCCTAATGTACTCGCTCACTTCCCTTCCGTGCTCTTACTCTCTCTTCTTTCTCATCAGGAAAATATCGTGACCATTGGGCAGAACTCCAACAAGTCTTTTGGACTGGTCGAAAGCTGCGTCAAGCTCCGCTCAAGGTGGCTCGGGATTCGTCGACATTGGTCATTCACGGCCTGATAAGAACACCCACACGCAGCCACCTCGCGTCGAGACGCTGCTGCAGCCCGCCGTCTTGACTCCTCTTTGCTCCCCCCTCGCTATTGCGGCTGTAGTCAACTCCAGCTCTTTGGGCTCCATCGTCGTGTCGACCGACGGGTCACCGCCTCTTCTCTTGCTGCTGCAGCTCTCTTTGGCCTCCGCTGTTCCTCCCACGACGAATCCATAAACTTTCCTCTCTAGAGAGGCCATTCATCCGGCGACAATAGGGTCGGCCTACGCCGCGAATGGGATCCCGGGCCGTGTGTCACGAGCTCTCACCTCCGCCAATTACAATTGCATTTAATCTACGAAGAGACCCAGAGCATCAGTCGACAGTTAGAAATTCCCCTTCCCATCTCCTGGGCCTCAAGCTACACTTGCGGCTCTGCATTGTGGCAAGGGAAATCTCAGTATAAATTCTAGACATCAGCCTGGAATAGCAACTACGCTGGGTTTTGGAAAGCTCTGGATCTCTTGTCGTTGATCTTTCGATACATTTTCTGCTTTGGTTTCCGTCTCACCATTGAGAATACGCTTCCTCATAAAACTATCTCGTCTGTCGGGATTGTTTGCTTCACCAACATCTTGTTACGTTTTTCAAAAATGCATGCGCCATGAGTTCCAGTCGACGAAACCAAGGGGCATGGTCCAAATGGGAACATGATGCGCAGAACAACCGGTATTTTAGAGCTAGGCGGAACCAGAGAGGTACCAAGAATTTCCCCAATATTCTCTTCGCGTAACGTGAACATCAGATTGACATGTTTGTAGGCGACTGGGAGTACGACTACAGCTACCCACCAGGCAGTGAGCAGCAAGCGCCGCGCGGTGATGGTGTTGATGACCTCGCAAGCTCTTTCACGAATGTGACTATCTCAGACACATCGTACAATCTTGACACGCCCGGAGTGCAAGATGGTTCGGGATACGATGACTCTTACACGTTTAGTGCCCCGCCAGGTCCTGTGGCTTTTGTTCCACCGAGCCCTACGCAGAATGTCGGATATGGTGATCAAACTCAGGGGTATGGAGCACCACCTGCACAGGGTTATGACGGGTACGCATCCAGGGCAGGTGGAAAATCCTACGACCAATCTGGCGGGTATAGGCAGCCCAAAGGGAAAGGGTCCTCGTCAAGAAGGCCCCGAAATAGGGGCAAACCTCCACCAGAAGACTTGACGCCACCTCCGCAGTCATATGGTCCTGGAGAGCCGTTCTACGAACCCCGGAAGGAACAAGCGCCGTCTGATGCTTCATCATATGATGAGGCCTCATCTGTTGCGTCTGAGTATGGGACTGGCCTTGCAGACGGCACTGATGCAAGCGGAGTCGGCGATCAAGGTACGCCGAGTGCTGCTACTGGCTTCCTGAGACAGTTACTGATTTTCGACAGGCACTGAAATTGCGCCTGATGACGCGCAATCTGGCTACTATTCTAGTACTGCTACACTCGATCCAACGGCGGCCGTATTTTCAGAGCCTCGCTCGATTGAATCTGAAGTGGAGGAGGACACTGCGACTGTGATCGAGCCAACTGGTATGAGGTTCATGTCCCACTTCAAGAGGCCATATTTCCCGCGTTGTAGCTTTTACTAACGAGAACAGAAGGCTATTCCACTATACCGGAGGTGTACGAGGAAGACGATGGATACGGAACTGGTATGGTGCCTGGACCGTCTTCAATAGCCACCGGGTATGCAGAGTCGCCATATCAGTTTCAAGATGACCCTGGGCAACAGACACCAAGAGCTCTCTCTCCGATGGCGCAGAACCCTTACCCATATGGGAATACCATCAATCAACAAGTCAACGAGAGAGCCTATGGCAGTTCACATATGCCACAGCAGAATACTTCACGCATGCCGCAGCGGAATGATATATGGGACAGTAAGTTAATATGAGTGCAATTGTCTCGATCTAGTGCTAACAGCTTGACAGGCTTTGTCGTCGAACACTCCTCAAGGTTCCAACCAGGAGAGGTAAATAGCTCAACAGACCCTGGGTTTCCTTTGCTAACATGAATGGATGGCCAGGTCTTCAAAATCTATTGGTCTGAGCCCCTAGGAAGCGGTATGAATGCCACCCTTCGGTCCTACATGCAACGAGGCCAGAAATTTCATGAGAGCTTCCGTCGGTTCATTGTTGTAGCGACTGATGAAGGACATTCTACCTGCGTGTAAGTGACTCTCCATATACGCTTTGATGTTTCCCTAGCTGACCAAATCAACAGGCCTATTCTTACTTACAAGCATCAGGCGTGCACCAAGAAGGGGGTGAAGCCTCGGAAGCATGGAATTGTCTATGCGTCCGGCACAAGACCACGCCAGTTGCCGGGCGAGCCAGACCTGGGTTTTGAACCCGTGCGTCTTGAACTGACAGAACTGACCGAGAAGCTCGACAAAGAGTCTCGCGTTAATTACGCGAAGCTTGTCACAATCGAGCACAACTACAGAGTGTTCTTCATCGGGCGCATTGCCAGTTCTGACTTCATCAACATCGTCACACCCGCTGTCGATTATTGCTGGAACAACAAACACCGCTAGTTCCCTGAAATCCGTTTTTTCTTCTTTTTTCGATATTTTTACGCGCAGTTATCGACAACAACTGGGTCACACATACTTTTCAACGTTTGCACAATCGCTGCTGGCGGCCAACCAGCCAGCAGCTCTACTATCTTCGCACTCGCCAATTCCGAGACCGGTTTATCTACGTTTTTATAACTTTTCCCATTGATTGAATATACGTTTCCCTATCCTCAAGCTGGCGCAACCGACGCTCAGCCAAGCGACGGCCATCTTACGATTTACGACCTTTTTATTTCATTGCACTATGACGACAGATCTACGATATTTACAATCCTCATTTCATGTTACTGATTTCCAGCTCATTTTCTTTTTGGTTATTGCTTCGACGATTGGATATATCAAAGTGAACAGATTGGAAAATGTCGATTTGGTTGGAAGAGGCGGGTGGAACCGATGAGCAGGATGGCTGGGCTTCACTGTCCTTTTGGGACAAGGCAAGATCAAAGAGTGATGATACCTTGTGCTCTTCAGTGTGTTGTTCGGAACAGGACTGGTATGGTTACTTGGTAGCTTGAATGGTGATGAATTCCGTTTTTTCTTCGAAGACTGTTTTGTTGTTGGTAACTAACTGCCTGTGCTTATGTTGAGTTGATATCAGTGGGAACCGAGAGAGCTGTATTATTATATGCCTTCAACAGTCCAGAGCTAGCCCTGTGGAGATAAGCGCGCGAGGCCGGGATGGCATATAGAATGTCGTTGCCGTTTCGGCTCCGGTTCCCGATCCCGATTTGATCCCGAGTTGACGCCATGCCGAATGACGGCCGGTGACGACCCGGGGCATCAGTCAGATGACGACACCACCATAATGCAATAAGAGGACGAACCTCAGGATAGGCCAATAAGTCTCGTTGGACCTGCACATTGGACACCACTAGCATCTTTTATGCCAAGGCGTTTTTGAGGAGACAACGATTGTGCAATTTGCCAGCGTGTTTACATAAGAGCCTCTGCCACAATGCAAGTCATCGTTTGGGACAAAGAAGAGAGATCGATTATCGGAGGATATGGCGGCTGACGCCGGGAGGGAAAATCCCGCATTATACCAACTGCGTGGGGTTTGAGTCCTTTGGGCGATAGACGGGATCAAGTGGCTTGGGGTCATACCTATGCTACAGAATTTCTGATATATCAGGACAGGTCGCCCGAAATAGGTAACCCCCCCCAAAAGACGTGATGTTCCTCAGTGGAGTCCCCGGTTTGGTGGTCTCGAAACATTGACCCGAACGGCGCCGCTGCTTGCCGCCGTCTACTGCCCCCCATTGCCCCGCTCCCTGCCGGCAATGGGGTACACCCCGGCTTCTGGGAAACAAGAAGTCTGGCAGAAACCTTTTGCCGCTTTTTCACTGCCACTTCCCCACTGGAGGGCGCTGTATCTCCGGAATACACACTATCGAAATGGTATCACAGGTGTCATGTGAATCAATCATTTTTGGGTACCTATTCAGACTGATTATCGTGAGTCTCTATTGCACAATATCGTCATGCCTTTACGGAGTACGGCAAGTCTGTTAGTCAGCGCTAGCGTAGTCTTGGAAAAGTGCCAATTCAGCCTTTTCAGTTTTATCAGATCTTGGGTCTCACCAAGGGCTGATTGATCTAATCTCAACACAAATCCATTATCAATCTGCCTGATCAACAAGAGGAAAACGCTGGGGTGAAAATTATTATTACCAACAAACAACCTAGCAATTTTCAAGCGCGATAAAAAGGGGGCTTCAAGGCTCGCGTCCGCCGCCGACCGAAATCGTAATTTGTGGGGCCGATTGATAATCGTTGATTGATTAGATTACCGTATCCTTGCTTGCCGTCATCCTGGGTATCCACACCGTGAGAATGAACACTGTGCGGTCCCCACAGCTGGGATTTCTCCATCGCAAGCCAATTGCTTCACTGGCGGGCAACCGGTTGGCCGAAGTTCGGAGATGCTGTCGAGATGGGAAACGAACCCCCCCCCCCAAGTTTTAGCACCTCCGGCGAGATGCATACCTTCATGTGCGTGTTCTCCGCCGAGTCCACTCTTGACGCCGGCAAGTTTGTAACAGTCGTGAGTTTTTTCTGGGGAACATTGGCGCGCGCGGCTTGGCTTTTTGGGAAGGGGAGAGAAAAAAGGGGGGTGGCGATGGGGGGGATCCCGGATGCTCACGGATGATGTTGAAGCAAAGATCTAAGCCATGCAGGTACCACTGGTTTTAAACATGGTTGTTGGGAAAAGCGGGAGTTTGTGCTACACGGCATAGGGAAAGACGGTCAGTGGAGGGTGGAATGTTGATGAGACCATGTGAGATTGAGCTGGGCTCATTGCCGTGAGGGCTACCGATCCTCCCGGCAGCCCCGGGTGATTTTTTGACGGATGGACTACTCGGAGCCAGCCCTGTCTGTCTAGATACACTTGACATCCGGGGTAGCGTTGAGCACGTGCCGAGGGAATGGGAAAGCCCAACAAGCCGGGAGCATGGGGAGCCTTGCCGGGCGCACCAAGGTGGACGAGGCTCTTGTGACGGGATGAAGATACATAGGTACTCAATCTTACAATATCGGCCGTACGAGTATCTATCGTGGATATATTGGAGAGCCAACACCAACATCTGTCTTATAATATTGTGGGAAATATGTATGTCCCGTCGATATCAGATGTGGTTTCTCCGGAGAAACACGGCAAAAGGCCCACACATTGGCTAGGTCTCTTCGGAACGGGAAAGGACAAAAGTCACGCGCACTGTGTCCGGTCCCGCTTGCCCCCCAAAGGCTGGGCTTGGAAGTAAAGGTATACTAGCGTATCT
Organism: Cercophora samala; assembly: GCA_030512305.1. Classification (NCBI taxonomy): domain Eukaryota; kingdom Fungi; phylum Ascomycota; class Sordariomycetes; order Sordariales; family Lasiosphaeriaceae; genus Cercophora; species Cercophora samala. The sequence goes on along the minus strand of JAULSY010000003.1, from coordinate 251,761 downwards.
TGGCTGTGAGCTGACCTCAATGACTTGGCCATCTGCTGCTGCGCTGCACAATGACAAGAGCAGGACGGTGTTAAAGATCGCCAGCCTCCCAGTTGTCCACCTGCGTCTTCTTTTTTCTCTTCCTCATACCTGTTTCATGCCATACTCATAGCGACCACCAATTGTTACCTATACGGATACCCCAGGGATTTTGCATTGAACCCTCCGAAGCAAGCCTTTGACTCAGTCATACCATACCACAATACCGTAACCTAACCTCGGCCCACACCACGCTCAGGATTCGATCTCGATTTTCTGCAAATTTCGGTCATGCGCCTGGGCCTTTGACAGACACACACTCGCCTTTTCCTATCCTCAGCACTTGCTCCAGCCTATTCACTCACCTCCCGCCTACCTATATCTTTAGCCTATCGCCATAACTTCCCGAGGCAGCCGAGGGCTTCAACCACATCCAAAATGACGGCTGAAACCGACCTTCTTCTTGCCCAGCGTGTGGCTGCGAGCATTCCTGAAGAGCCCCAGCCGGAGTCTGCGACACCATCACTCACATACTCAAGCTCTGACGAACAGGAGATCGAAGAGCCAACGAAGCCGGTTCCACGTCGCCGGCGGGCGTCCACCCGCCTCATCGCCAAGAGCCCGGAAGATGTGCAGCGCATAACCGGCGAGACCACAACGCAATTGATCCGGCGATGCTGCGGCGGAGGCTGCTGTCTCGGTGGTGCCCCGAAAAGGGACAACGACGTAGAGTACGAGGCGATCGAGTTTCCCGACAATGACGCATACCGTTCTTTGAACCTCAAGATCGACAAGGTTCCTACCACACTCAGCGGAGTGTGCGATCTTCCCGAGCAAACGGCCTTCTTGCAACCCGTTCGCCGGCCCTCCAATGTTCCATCGCCATCCGAGCCTGCTGTGCCCTTCGGCACGGAAAGTAACACCATTTCGTCAGCGGCCGGCATTGAGAAAACACTTCAGGACTTGACATTGGAGAGGCTCGACACACAAATACAACCTCCCAAGTTTGTGCAACCACACCCGCCGCACCATGTGTTCCCCGCGCGCATTCACAACACTCGCGAGTTGACCAAGGCCGGTGCCGAAAAGCGCACCTTCCACTTCGACCTTGATGTCACAAACTACCCAGAAGGTGAAGACACCGACTTCAAGGTCGGCGGTGCCATCGGCGTCTCTGCGCCCAACGAGCCTTCTATAGTGCAGGAGATCCTCGACTTGCTGCTGGTCCCGCGATTCCTGCGCGACAAACCCGTACTCCTCCGGACGACCAAGGGGCGCTGGCCAACCGTTTGGGGCGCCGACAAGGCTCGTGAGATTGTCACCACCCGCCGCGATCTCCTAACGTGGTGCTCCGACGTTCAGTCCTACCCACCAACAAAGCAAATTCTCCGTGTGCTTGCTGAGCATACCACTGACGCAACCGAACGCAAGATCTTGCGGTACCTTTGCTCCGCCGAGGGCCAGGGTGTTTTCTGCGACTTCCGAACCGGCCCCCACATCAGCTTGGTTCAGCTACTGCACGCCTTCCCCAATGCCAAGCCACCGCTGGATCTCCTCCTATCCGTCCTGCAGCCACTGATGCCCCGTTTCTACTCGTTGTCAAACGACCCTCACGAGTCGTTCCTGACACGCGATGGGAAGCAGCATCGGTTGATCGAGATAGCCGTCACCGTTCACGAGGCGGAGGACTGGCGCGACGGCAACCGGACGGGTATTGGCTCGGGCTTTTTTCAGAGACAGGCTTTGAAGTTCATCGAGGCTCAGGAGAAGGGGGAGAAGGACCCAGAGTTCTACATCCCCATGTTCAAGGGCCTGATGGCCAACCCACTTGCCAAGCAGTTTGTCTCTGACGGACCGATGCTCCTTATTGGGGCTGGCGTCGGTATTGCTCCGTTCAGAGGATTCGTCCAGCGTCGCCTCAAGACGGCCAACTGTGCGAACAAGGTCTGGGTGCTCCAGGGCGTCCGCGATTCGCTGGTGGATGAGCTGTACAGTGGCGAGTGGGGTGTTCATGAGGACGAGGTGAAAAAGGTTGTCCAGAGTCGGAGGGGCCCGGGGAGATATGTCCAGGAAGAAGTCAAGGCTCAGGCTGACCTCGTCTGGTACATCATCAATGCTGTCGACGGTAGAGTGTTTGTCTGCGGAAGCAGCAGGGGCATGGGCGAGGGTGTTGAAAAGGCGCTTGTCGAGGTTGCCATGGAGAAGGGCAATCTGGAGCATGACGAGGCTCAGCAGTTTTGGGACCTGAAGAAGGAGACTGGGCAGTACATTGCTGAGACTTGGTGAAGTGCCTCAGGATTTGTAGTCTCTTTGGTTGGGCTTTTCAGTCGACCGAAAGGTTATAGACATTTCCCTTGGGTCTTCTCGCTTCTTATTGTTTTCTTTCGGTTTCATGCATTTGACAGGAGTTTTGTATTGCGTTTTTCTTCCTCATTGCTCTGGCTGTTGGGCGCATAAAGATGTTTGAGATTTTTACACCAGACTTTTTGGGGCTCGAAGCCATGGTAAACATTTCTGGGGAGGATTGTTTGGGTTTTTGTTAGAGAAAAGATAAAGACACACACACACACACACACACATACATGCACACAACGACAACTATACAATATGGGAGGCTTGTGAGGGATATGGGCAGGTATCGGGAGGACGGACACACAAAGGATAGGTTTAGCTCTTGATGTATATACATGTTTAATCTATCTTTATGGAATATTGCTTTTCTCGGCAATTATTTTGTGGGATCATCAGGGGCGTCTTGAAGGTGTGTAACATTGCACAGCAGAGAGGATGGTGTGGTGTTGAGGGGTTGAGAAGAAGATCCACGAGCCTTGAGATGATGGACATTGACTGTCTCAAGAACTATATATATTCCTTTCTCTAGAGGCGGAGTTCTCTCACTACGGTGATAAGACCATTGATCGATATCTCTTGTTACTCGAGGCTGTCTGTGTTACATAGGGATGTACTGCTAAGAGAAACTTTGGATGGCGCAATCCTCGGCCGACTTTGACAACACCATCCTGATGTTTTATAACACGAGGAAGGTTCTTATAAATACAACTGATTCATCAGATAGACCACAATCGTCCATCACCAACCGTCCCTCCCTCAAACGCACGTGGTGGGGTTGGTTCTCGGGCACTGCCGAGCAATTATAAAGAGTGGGGTGGTCTTAGCGGGATTTTGTCAGCATTTGAAATGCAGTTTTGAAAGAAGCGTTGCGGGCTGCTGGAGCCGAAGCCACCACGATCTGGGTTTCCGCCAACTTCCCCAATTCGGCTATACGATTGCTTGTCATTGGCTAGTCTGATGACATACAGAGGGAGGTACTCAACGGCCAAACGGTTTCTTCTTGATACCTAAGCTTAGTCAAATGATGTAAGTTACACACTAACTACTATATAAGACAGATCGGGATACCGCGCGCGAGAGAGCAAGAGCGATGCCATGCATACCAATAGGTAGCAAAGTGGATTATTACAGATTGTAGGTACTAGCTGAAAAGAAATGGATGACAACTCGATGAGTGAGCCACTGCCAACCCGCCGCAGCAGGAAACTCCATTCATACCAAGTGGGGTCTGGCGATGGTTTGAGATGCTCATGGAACCTTTCTGCAATCCATCAGAAGATCTCTCGGCGGCTGGAATCTCCAGGGTTCCATCATGGGGGTTGGTCTCGAATTCTACCGGGTAGAACCCCGTCTTTTGCTGTGCATAGGGAAAGGAGGACGTACGTAGGGTAGGTAGTGTAGAATAACATATAAAGTCTCTGTCCTTCCCGCCTTTTCTGACGTCTCGAGAGAGAGTTCATCTCATCATTCCAAACCAACCTGCCATCCCATCTGACCTGCTCCTTCTATGCTCATGCAGAGATTCGCCAGACCCCTCCGCACACTCCTCAGAACCACCACCACCTCCAGAATTTCAACCGCCCGCCCTCTCACCACCCCAATTTCCACCCCCATCCTTCGCAAGATGTCTTCCACCACCACCACCGCCGCCGCCCCCGCCGGCGCCGACGCCTTCCTCTCCTACGTCAAGGCCCGCCGCACAATCTACACCCTCAACAAGGACCTCCCCGTCCCCACCGACCGCGTCCAGGAGATCGTCAAGGAGGCCCTCCTCCACGTCCCCTCCTCCTTCAACTCCCAGTCCAACCGCGTCCTGGTCCTCCTCGGCGCCGAGCACGACAAGTTCTGGGACCTCACCACCTCCATCCTCAAGTCCATCGTCCCCGAGGCGAGCTTCGCCTCCACCGCCGCCCGCATGGCCGGCTTCAAGGCCGGCGCCGGCACCGTCCTCTTCTTTGAGGACCAGGACGTCGTCAAGGGCATGCAGGAGAAGTTTGCGCTGTACGCGGACCGGTATGTAGCCCCCCCCGTCTCAAACCACCCCACCCTGATCACACCAGTCTTTGCTAACGCCAAAGGAATAGCTTCGACCCCTGGGCCGGCCACTCCAGCGCCATGCTCCAGTTCGCCGTCTGGACCGCCCTCGAGGCCGAGGGCCTGGGCGCCAACCTCCAGCACTACAACCCCCTCGTCGACGAGAAGGTCCAGCAGGAGTGGAGCGTCCCCGCCACCTGGAAGCTCTCCGCCCAGCTCGTCTTTGGCGGCAGGGCCGGCGAGGCCGGCGACAAGACCTTTGAGCCCCTCGAGACAAAGTACAAGGTTTTCGGTGCTTAGAGCTGCACACCCTGACGAACCCCTGACCAGCTGGAAAGGCCAGCAGGGATCAGAAAAACCACGAGGTGGAACAGGAAAGAGCAGGCGTTAAAAATCTGAGATACCATGAGCGGGGCGTTTTTAGGACAGTTTCTTTCTCACCAAATCCAAGTACGATGTGAAATACCCCTTTTTCTTATTTCTTTTTTTTAAACATGGCGAATGAAACGGCTGGAATGAACCCTAGAGACATGTGTATGTATATATATAAAACATCATAGATGATGGAATTTTAAAGATCTCTAAAACACCCTTTTCAGATCCATCTCAACTTTTCCAAACACACCCAACATGCTAGACAGAATATGAACAAACAACAGAAATGAACGAACAAGTTGATTGCCGCATTAAAAAAGACAAATATCTACCCATGATTAAAGTTGAACAACATTTTTCGAAACCCTTTTTGGTATATACAACCACCCAGTTTTCCCCGGCCTTATGGACACCATCAACGTCTGTCTGCCCAAAGAACTTTTCACATGTCAACCTGCCCCAGAGACTGGCCCACCTTGACTCTCTGCCCCTTTTCAACATTCCACGACCATCCTCTGATGTGCTTGCCAGTCTTGGGATCATGCTCGGAAGCAGGCGCCTCAAAGACAAGAACAATCGTGCTGCCGAGTTGGAAACCGCCCATCTCCTCGCCTCTGCGCAGGGCATGACCTCTGAGAACTTGGCTGGCAGCCTCGTACGTAGCCTCGGCGTAACCCAGGTATGGCTCGCCGCGCTGAGCAGCCTCCTCGGCCGCCCGGTCAGCCTCAGTGTCCGTTGTCAAGCTGTTGGTGCGGAGCTCCCTGTCAAAGTTGATCTTGATAGAACCAACATTGGTGGCACCGACGGGGACGTAGCTGAAGAAACCCCAGCGCCAGCGACCAAGGAGAACAACACGCTCGTTCAGAGTGAACAGACCGGGCATGGTGCGCTGCAGATAGGGGGACACACTGTAGAGTTCTCCGGCAAAGTGACGCCTCCTTTCAACGACCCAGTTGGTAGGCGAGTGGAAGCGGTGGTAGTCTCCGGGAGCGAGGTAGATGACGGCGTAGTAGAGGACGTGACGGCTGCCAGGGGTGAGATAATCGTACCAGGCCTTTTCACCCTTCTCGAGCTCGGCGCGGACTTCAGAAACGGAGGTAGCAGAGGGAGTAACGGATTCGTCCTTGGGCTGGTTGAAACTGTCGCTCTTTCTCTTCTTCTTGTTGCCGGACAGGAGATCGGGGAGAGTGTACGAGATACCGTTGACCGAAGCGAATTCCTCATCCCTCTTGACCAGTTCCTCGTCGCCTTCGAGTTCACGCTGGGCGGCGGGCTTGATGAGCTTTTCGAGAGAGGCTTGGCTGCTGGAGAGACTTGGCGAGGGGCTGTTTTGACCGAGGAGAGCATCGATGGTGTACGTCATTCCCTTGACCTGTTCGATATCACCGCCTTCGATCTGACCGTACTGCAGAACTCGACCATCCGCGGGAGACAAGAGAGCGTGCGGGTTTGGATCCAGGGGTCGGGCACCGGGCTTCAGGGTACGGTAGAAAAAGGCGGCCAGGTTGGGGAAATTGCGAATATCAGGCTCCTCGATCTCGTCCATGTTGACACCAAAGAACCACGAGTACAGCCGGAATCCAGGAGAACGAAGATGATACGGAATGACGAGCTCATTGAACTTGCCCCAGAGTCGAGACATGGCCTTTAGTGGCAGAGTCGACATGATTTGCACCTGCCTGGAACCATGTGTCAGTCCTTTGTCCTCAAGACCGGGTATTTGTCTGGAGTGAAAGATCGTACCAAGGTCCATCGGGTCTCACCCGTGGCCTCTTTTTCGGCTTCTTTTCTGGTTCGCCATTTTCTTGAGGTTCCTTCTCCCGCGAGTAGACCTTGTAGAACTGAACCAGACCCAGGAAGCCGACGCCGAGGCCGACGGGAATGGGATACCACCGAATCTTGGAGTCGTTCACTTTGGAATCGGCCTTGGGCCGGTGGGACTGCTGGGAGAAGGAGCGTTGGCCGAAGAGGCGCTGGCCGTGTCGATATGTCGAGTGTGCCCGACGAGTGGAGGCTTGGGAGAGGTGCTGATGGTGGTGGTGAGAGAGGCGCGCGGAGCGTCGAAGGAGTGTCGAGCGAGTCAACCCAGCTACAGGTAACCCGACAGGAATCGAGGCAGGGCCAATCTGAGGGAACGCCATGGTGCCCCTTTTAATAACTTTTTCATCCGTAAACAGGGGAGCAAGGCGGTGTATGTTGACGAACCTGCATCGTTGGCCTGCCTGCAAAAAAAAAAAAAGCAGCGGCTCTGGGGCAGGCGCGGGGAATCTCAGGCCGTTGATATACCGCAAGTCGCAAGTCACACAAGAGATAAACCGGTCGCAAGGGCGGCACAGCTGCACGATTAGCTCAAGCCGTCACTCTCATGACGCAGCTTGCTTTTCAGACTGAAAGGAAGAGCGAACCAGTGGATGCGACGGTGTTTCCCGCCCAGAGCCGTTTTCCCGGGATGGCAAGGCGCCGTTTGGGGGGGCATAATACCCATCATTGGTCGTGTGTGGTGGGTACAAGTGTCCCCTATTTTGTACAGAATAGTCGCATGTGATTGTGCGGGTTTCCTGTGCACAACGGGCCACTCAGCGTGGGGTCGGGTACCGATACCTGGGGCCACCCTCCATCTTGAATGACAGCGTGGAATTTGGAAGCTGACCGAGCAAAGCAGTGAGAGAGAGAGAGAGAGTGTGTGTGTGTTTGCTCAACAACAGCTCTCTTCCATGCGACGAGGCACTTTATTCCACACATCATAACACTTACCTTTCAACGTCAATAGGATGCGCAACAGGCTCAGTTCTGCTCCCATCTTTCCCAACAACGTGGTTTCCTCTTTTTTCTCCGCTACGTGATCGACTGACCCATACCCTCCCTTGTTTGTTTCCGCCCACCTCGACATCGACGCTCCGAGCGCCTCCACAGACTTGTCCGTGCCTGGCATGAGTCTTTCTTGACCTTCATGAATAACTGACCACGCCGTCGACCTTTTCTCGCCAGTTTCCTTGCCATTGCCAAATTCCGAGGCTTAATCGACAGAATCCAATCGCAAAATGGCAGACGAGCAGCCCGCTCCGCAAGAGGATGCGCCCTTGGTCGTCAACCTCCAGCTCATCCAGCCAAGCGGCACCTCACTAAGCTTCTCTGGAACTCCAGCTGCTACCACTTTGCGCCAGCTCAAGGCCAAAGTTCGAGAGGCCCTCCCCACGCGACCATCTGACGAGCACATCAGGTTCATCTACCGGGGTCATTTATTGCAGCGCGATACCGACACATTGTTGGATGTGTTCACAGAACAGGTGGTAAGTGCAACGTTGCCTGTGTTGCTTGCTTTCTCATCCAGAGGGGCAGATGTTAACACAGTTCCTGCAGATCCGATCAAGCGGCGACCAACAATCTCTTCATATGGTGATCAGAGATGTTGCCAACCAGCCATCAGGAAATACCCCCCAGCTTGGAACACCGAACCGCGGCCAGAGCCCCGCGCCTGGCAATGCGAATCCTCCTCCCGACAACCATGCACAACCACCATTTGCCCGTCAGCCACACATTCAGTTCCACCCTCAGCATGGAATTCGGGTGACAGCTGGCGGCTTCATTCCACCGCCACAGCCCATGGCTCATCACCCACAGCACCAAGATATGGTTCAATGGGTTGCTCATCTCCAACGAGAGGCTTTCCAACGGCAGGCAATTGCACAGGTGAATGCCCAACGTCACCTCCTTGGATACGGCATCCCCCCTCTCGACGGTATACATCACGGCCCAGTCATGGGAGCTGAGCACCCGGCGCATGCCTTGACGCGCGATATGGTTGGACCCAACGGCCAACAAGTCCGGATCACTGTTCAGAACGACGGACCCACCGTTGCGCCAGCCATTTCCTCTGTGCCAGGAGCGAGCGGTCCTATATCCAGCCCTGGAAGTCATCGCCCAGTATCTGCGAATGAGATTCATAACTTGGTCCATGGTGCTGACGCCGCTAGGGCCTCACAAACTATGACTGATGCGATGCATAGAAGTGCATCTGGCGCATCTTTCGCAAACATGGCGGCCAATCTTGCCAATTCTAACGGGCCTATTCAACCAATTCAACCTGGAGTTACCACGCCTCTCTTTCCCAGTGTATCCAGACATGCCAGTCGTCCTGCGACCCCAGATCCCTTTACCAGACATGCTGGCTATGGTATCCCACCGCTGCAACGGCAGGCAGCACCACAAGCTCAACCCCAGGGCCAACAAGGACAGTCCCAAGCCCGGGCCTTGGATGATCTTGAGGTTCACATTTTGTATGACCAGGCTGGTCCTCGCGCACTACTGGTAAACAGTCCCTTGGATCTGTACCCTTCGCGGCAACCGCATGGTTTGCCTATCAGGCCACTTCAGCATGGCTACCAGCCCATGGCCTTTGGCGTACCTCCTATGGCAGGTGTGCCAGGTCCCTTTCTCTACCAATCTCCATTCTACCCCCAACCAGTCATGTACCCGTCACCTTTTCAACCAAACCCGATGCCGTTTGCCTTCCAGCAGCCACAACCTGGACAGGTGCCAGCACCTCTCCAGCCGCAGCCAGATGTTACAGCTCAGGTGCAACCACAGCAGGGGCAGGCTCAACCGGGATTTCAGGCACATCCTGTCGAAGGCCTTCGACATCGGGCTCAGCAAGCCCAAGTGGCAGCCCCAGGCAACCCTCCTCTTGCCCGACCTCCACAGTTTGGACATCAGGGCAACCCGGGAGGGTGGATGGTGGCAGCCTGGCCCACTCTCTGGCTCATCATTCGCCTGGCCGCCTTTGCCTTCTGGTTCTCCTACAGCAACCCGTCATGGGAACGGTGGGTATCGTTGGGCATCGCATCCCTAATCCTCCTGGCGTTTCATACAGGGATTCTGAATGCCATAGTCAACGAAGTGTTTCAGCCCATCAGAGAGCATATTGAGAACCTAATCCCCAACCCGGAACCGCAAAGACCAGTACACAACGGACCAGCAGGAGCAGAGCAGGCCGATAATCTCGATCCTGCGGAAACTGCGCGGCGCCTGGTGGCGCAGAGGCGGAATGCCAATGGCAATTGGCTGCAAAATCAGGCCAGATGGTTGGAGAGAGCTGGCATCTTGCTTCTGGCCAGTCTGGCACCAGGAGTTGCCGAGAGACACATTCAGCAACTGGAAGCGCGGGAAAGAGAGGAGAGGAGAGCTGCGGAAGAGGCTGCCGAGCGGGAGAGGGCTGCTGCTCAAGCAGCTCAGGAAGCACAAGAAGCTGGAACAGCCCAGGAGGCACAGGCGGAAGGACAACAGCCAGGTCAAGAAGATGGAGCGGGTCATGGGCAACAGGAGGAGCCTCCAGTACAGCCCCAGGCTCAGGCTCAGGCTCCATTGGTGGAGGTGTAAGCTTTGAAGAGCAACCGGCGTATGGGGCTGCTTTATATTGGCATGCTTTTCTGGAAGCCTTGAGGTTTTTCTTCAAGAGCAATTTGTGCTTGGGAAGAGCATCTTCTACTTGGCTACGCCAGAATTTGGTAACAGCAGAGCGGTATCTGGGCCATAGCCTCTCTTTCTTGATGGTTTCTGATGTTGCGGACTTTCCATCCATTTAGCTTAGCATCCATTCTTCTGTGAGCGTATATTGTACCAATTCTATTCCCTGAGACCTCTGAGTCTTTCTTTTTACAATGATAGTGTGTTAGTCAGTCTGAGACAACAAGGTATCTCTTCAGGATTTGAGGCACTCTGTTGCGTCCTGACATCATACTTATCGCCGAGGTTAGTCCCCCCCTGGACGAGGCTAAAGCCGGTGTCTTAGCTCAAATGGGCGGGGTGATGGACCGAGGCCGAGGCACGGCTGGGGTTCCCCGCAGATTCCGCGATCTAAACCCCCTGAACCAAGCTCCACCACCCCGGGAAAGGGAGCCGAACCGGATCGGCGGTAGCGATAGCGGATACATACCTTGAGGGCTGGGGATTATAACATCCTTCTTTGTCCCAGTTCTAGTTGTCTGCTGGTTTCCGGTCTTCATCTTTCACCTTTGTGATCATCTTATCCCAGACCAACACCGACACAATGGCCGAAGCTCAGCTCCAAGACTTCTCCTCCCTGTTCTCCCTTAAGGGCAAGGTTGCCGTCATCACCGGCGGCTCCCGTGGTCTGGGTTTGAGTGCTGCCTCTGCGTATGTTCATCCTGCCAGACTGTCACGATCATGTCACTAACATGCAATATAGCATCCTCCAATCCGGCGCCTCCCTGGTCTTCATCTCCTCCCGCAAGGCCGCCGCCTGCGAGTCCGCCGTCGCCACCCTCAACGCCCTCCCCGGCCTCGCCCCCGGTGCCAAGGCCATCTCCGTCCCCGCCGACTGCGCCACCCAAGCCGGCGTCACCCACCTCGTCGAGCAAGTAAAGAAGCACACCGACCACGTCGACATCCTCCTCGCCAACGCCGGCGCCACGTGGGGCGAGTACATCGACACCCACTCCGACTCGGCCTTTGCCAAGGTCATGGACCTCAACGTCAAGGGCGTCTTCAACCTCATCCGCGACTTCGTCCCCCTCCTCAGCAAGCAGGCTAGTGTTGAGACGCCGTCCAAGGTGATCATCACCGCCTCCGTGGCCGGGTTGGGGATCGGCACCTTGGGCAAGCAGGGGACGTATGGGTACAGCGCCAGCAAGGCGGCGGTCATTCACCTCGGGAGGAACTTGGCTGTGGAGCTGGGGCCGAGGCATATCAGTGTGAACAGCATCTGCCCTGGCTTCTTCCCTAGCAAGATGAGCAACGGGCTGTTGGAGATGAGCGGTGGGCATGATGCGTTTGCCAAGGCCAACCCGATGAAGAGGTTAGGGAGACCGGAGGACATTGCGGGTGCGATTGTGTACCTGTGCAGTCGGGCGAGTAACCATGTGAATGGTGCTGATTTCGCTATTGATGGTGGTGCCATGTGGGCGAGGGGGCAGTTGGATACCAAGCTTTGAGAGGAACATTGCAGTTGATATTAGCATTTGTTAGCAATTTTTGATGTTTTATTTATTTCAGAGGAATACACCCTCTCAAGAAGTATCCGCCTTGATCACTGGCTTCCTGGCAACCCACGTGCTGGCTCTATACACAGTCTGCAGCATGGACTCGGTGTCATGAATATACGGCGCCTCGATCCCCGTCTCCCTCGACTCAACCACAAACCCAACCTTTGTCACCAACTCCATCACCTCGTCATCCGTCAGCTCAAAGTTCCCCGGCTCCGCAATCCCCGTCATATCATCCCCCCCGTCTCCCTTCATATGCCCCCCATTCTCACTCTTGTTCGGCATCACCCCCTCAAAATGCCACAGCAACGGCCCAAAGTTCACCAGCACCCCTCCCGGCTTCAAGCACCCATAAATCACATCCAGATACCTAATCAGATTCGGCGCCGTGTCGAGGAAGAAAACCGCAGCCACCACATCAAACACGCCCGCGTTCTCCTCCTTGGCGTACTCGCACAAAAAGTCGGCCGCCGTCATGCTCATCTCCCCCACCCTCCCCGTCTCCTCCTGCACCCTCATCGTCTCCGTCATGCAGTGCACATCCGGCACCTTGTACCCCCTAAACTGGTCCCCCCTCGTCCTGTGATTCGAAAACCCATGAACCCAGGGGAAAACCTCGTACTGCCCCGCCCGCTCGCAGCAGTTCAAGATGTACGAGCTCGCCAGCAGCTGATGATACGAGATCTCGTTCCCCTCCGCCACGCACCCCCGCAGGAACAGCTCAAACACCAACCTCCCCAACCCGGCCCCCGGCACCAGCACCCGCAGCTTCTCCCCCTCGTCCAGTCGGGACTGCTCTTGGTCAACGACCCGGAGTACGTTCCCAAAGCAGACATCCCTCTCCCTTTTCCCTTCGGCGGACCAGTCCCGGTAGAATTGGCGGAGCGTGCTCCTCGCCTTGTCTACATCCCCGTTTTTGGCGCAGCCCGTCCACTCGTCCGGGATTCTGAGGGCGCCGGGGGTTTTGGCTCTCTCGTCTGGCACGCCCAGGTTGAAGTTTGTCAGGGACGCCTTGAAGATGGCGCGGGAGAGCTCGGCGTTGGCGTCGATGCAGTCGTCTACCTTGCTGAGCGTGTCGAGGTAGTTGAACGGTGGCGAGGAGAGGAGCTTGAGGTGGGCCTGGGGGAGGGAGTAGAAGGACTGGCGGCGGAGGTGGGTGGTTTGGTAGTGGGCCAGGCGGGGGTATTGTCTATCAAACTTTGTCAGTATCTCAGAAAAAGAAAAAACCGCGGTGGTGATATGAGGTGAGGACTTGCTGGAAGGAATCAGCAGCGCAATACATGACCCGGAGCTCATCGACGTCGATGGGCTCGTCACCGGTATTTTCGACCCCCTTCCATGATGTGTCCTCCTCCGCCTCCATTCCGACCCAAATTCTCAAGTCGTGTTCACGACGAGATTTGAAAGAGTACAGCTTTGTGAAACAAAGAAAAGTTGACAAGTTCACTCACTCACTCACCGAGTGAGTGGATTTGGTCTGCCCGTTCAAGTCTCGGCGCTGCTATCGGCCGTGAGGAACCGCTGCTGCTGCTGCTGCTGCTACTGCTGCTGCTGCTACTGCTCCTGCTTGCTGACCAAGGTACCCCGTCAGAATCTCCGCTTTTCCCGAGACATCCACTGTATTGAGAAAATGAATAATGAGAGATATGATACAAATACAGAGTCTATTCACAACCACAATGATGCGGAAGATGTCTTATACAAAGCTTTTGAGAAATTTGAAGTGAGCGCACAAGCACAGATTGAGTTTGTGGCGAGACCCTAACCCTGAAACCGAGTTTGTCCCCGGTGTCTTCGAGATTGTGTTTGCTATCCTTCAAGGCTTGACATAAACAACTAGCCTAGCTCGAGTTGTGTGATTCATACTTTCAACACAAAAAGAATTGATTTATTAAAACCAAAAAAGCAGCATTTTGGAACCTGGCACAAAGGCCAGGCAAGAAAAAACGATCCGCCCAGGGGTCGAACCTGGAACCTCCTGATGTCTTGATATGAAATCGTAGTCAGACGCGCTGCCATTACGCCAGCGGACCTTGTAATTATGTTGTTTCGGGACGGACGCAGCATAGACAATGGAATCTGACAACCGTCGGTCGTCAACCAGATGTTGAACGTTTCTCACCACCACTCATACCGGGGCATACGGTTGCTCAAGGTCATCAGGTGTGGACTGAGACAAAGAAGTGAAGTCAAAAGTGCGAGGGGAGTGAAGTAGCTTATTCATTCAATCAATCCTATAGCTCGGTGGAAGCCGGATGACATCTCGTCGGTGGTGAGGTTGTCCAATGAGTGCCAAGCAACACCCAAGACAGTCAGCGATTGGCGAGTCTGGGCAGAGCTCGAGCCTCACCTTAATGTAATGTCTGAAGTGAGGGGAGCAGAAGTTGAAAATACGTGTCTGGCGGAATACGGTGACCGTCACACAAATCGTGAATGGATGCGAGTGTTTTCAGAGTCTTGATTTTCTGTAAGTGACTTTGGCAGAAATACCAACAGGTCTGGCCGCTATTGGCCCATTGCTATCGAACACGGTGAATACAAGTTGTAGAAAAAGTCTTGACGGCGATGGCCTCGTTGAGGATGACAAGGAAATCTCCCAGTCGAATCTGATGAGTGTTGAAAAAGTTCAATGCAGGCAGAGAAGGTGTCACAACCTCCTTTGTGTGTCTGGTGGGGCCAACAGCTATGGAAGGAGCGACAACGTGGAGGTGGGGCCAGGAATGCCAAAAAAAGCAGCAACGAAGAGGAAGGGAAGGAGCAACACCTGCCATGCCACCCAAATTCCATAAAAATGGAAGGAGCACCACGTCGAAGCATCGGATGACGCAAATGAAGCAAAAGTGATTCCACAAACCCAAAAACAATTAGCACTGACATCACAGAGGACGCTGGCAATGAAATCGATCTCCGGTACGGGGAATCGAACCCCGAGCTTCGCGGTGAAAACGCGATATGTTAACCGTTACACTATACCGGACGAGCGGTGAACCGCTTGTTGATGCCCAATAGGTCCGGAGTCATGGCAGAAGGATCGCCCTTCGGTGAAATGAAAACCAATCGCACCCTGACTATACCGGTGAGGTATAAGAAGGGATATTGGGGATATCACGGTGACTCGGAATCAGGTTTCTGATCTTATTTGCAACAGTGGGGCGAGGGAGCATGGCTTCCAAGCTGTTGCACATGCGCAACTTCAACTCCAGGTGTCTAATTATGGACTCATCATTCAGAAAAGTACAGCATGTTTACTTGAACATGTTGTACGATGCTGTTCTCGATGATACCTATTAGATTGCAGTCCAGTTTAATGGCTTTGGGTTCGCATTCCCAGCGAGCGAATGCACGCAACATAGGTAGACAGCGTCATCCTCCATCCGCCCTCCAGAAATGAGCCAGACCGCGACAGCAACCACACATCGCGGGGAATCGCGGGGCACTCTCGCGGGGTTGCGCACGAACCCACGTGATATCGGGTGAGGGTTCATGCAGAGCAAGAGCACGAGGCGCAAGATAGTCCGTGCAATCCCGACCGAACTGCACTAGCCGGTTTGGATGAACCCCCGGCTCCCAAATTTTCTAACTTGTGCAGCTCGAACTCTTCAACGTCCAGTTGATCCCACCTCTCCGCTCTTTCGGTATCCCTCTGTTTTCGTGAGCGATTCCCAGACCGTCACCATGCCTGCCATCCTCAGAACCATTGCCCCCTTCCTGAGGGCGGCTACTCTCAGACAGTCTGCCACTCCCCTGGTATCGCTCCAGCGCCAGACCCGCACTCCCATCCTCAACTTTGCCCGGTCGTACGCTGTTTTTGAGCGCAGCAAGCCCCACGTCAACATTGGTGCGTTAATACCTCCAGACGAAGACATATCTCGAACCCGTCACCATAACTAACAACTGGTTCAAGGTACAATTGGTCACGTCGATCATGGAAAGGTCCGCATATCTCCGGGAATGCGCCCAGTCTGCGCCCCCCACTAACCGAGCTCCCACAGACTACCCTTTCCGCCGCCATCACCAAGAGGCAAGCCGAGAAGGGCTTGGCCAACTTCCTCGACTATGGCTCCATCGACAAGGCCCCCGAAGAGCGCAAGCGTGGTATCACCATCTCCACTGCCCACATCGAGTACTCGACCGAGAACCGCCATTACTCCCACGTCGACTGCCCCGGTCACGCTGATTACATCAAGAACATGATTACCGGTGCCGCCTCCATGGACGGTGCTATCATTGTCGTTGCTGCTTCCGATGGTCAGATGCCCCAGACCCGTGAGCACTTGCTCCTCGCCCGTCAGATGGGTATCCAGAGAATCGTCGTCTTCGTCAACAAGGTCGATGCCCTCGAGGACCCCGAGATGTTGGAGCTCGTTGAGATGGAGATGCGTGAGCTCCTCACCTCCTACGGCTTCGACGGTGACAACACCCCCGTCGTTCTCGGTTCCGCTCTCTGCGCCATGGAGGGCAAGCGCCCCGAGATTGGCGAGTCCAAGATCGATGAGCTCATGAAGGCCGTCGACGAGTGGATCCCCACCCCCGAGCGTGACACCGACAAGCCTTTCCTCATGCCCATCGAGGATGTCTTCTCCATTGCCGGCCGTGGTACCGTCGTCTCTGGTCGTGTCGAGCGTGGTACTCTCAAGAGAGATGCCGAGATCGAGCTCATTGGCAAGTCCAACGAGATCATCAAGACCAAGGTCACCGATATCGAGACCTTCAAGAAGTCGTGCGAGGAGTCTCGCGCCGGTGACAACTCCGGTCTCCTGCTCCGTGGCGTCCGCCGCGAGGACATCAAGCGTGGTATGGTCGTTGCCAAGCCCGGCACCGTCACTGCCCACAAGAAGTTCCTTCTCTCCCTCTACGTCCTCTCCAAGGAGGAAGGTGGTCGCCACTCCGGCTTCCATGAGAAGTACCGCCCCCAGATGTTCATCCGCTCTGCCGATGAGGCCGTCACCCTCATGTTCCCCGAGGGCACCGAGGATGCCTCCAGCAAGATAGTCATGCCTGGTGACAACGTCGAGATGTTGGCCGAGCTCCACAACCCCGTTGCCGTCGAGGCCGGTATGCGCATCACCGTCAGAGAAGGTGGCCGCACTGTTGCCACTGGTCTCGTCACCCGCATCATCGAGTAAACTCTCGACGAGGTAAATAATGAAATAAAATAAAAAGAACTATCAAAAAACAACAACTCACGACCAGGAACAAGACAATGGAAGGGGGCCTTGGTTTCGTGTGTCGATAAGGAGGGCGGGGGCGCTTTGGCGTTGAAAACGAGTTTTGTACACTGTATATCATGATGTGTTTAGAAAGAAAGCGCCAGTTTGGAAGCTGCGCCCTGGGGGTTCTCTGTGCATTACACTTGGGGCTTGGCTGATCTCCCCTCCTTCTGCTTCGGTTGTTGTTGTAAAATCTGTACAATATAATAAGAGATATCTAAAAAGGCAATGGTAGAGGTTGATGACGAATATATGAACATAGACAAAGACTCTTACTCGGGATGAGATGATGTCACAGGTCAAAAAGCAAAGCAGCCGGTGTAGTTTGATGGAAGCGCTTGGGAATTGCAATTATTGTCCACGAATGTGATATCCCATTGAGAAGTAACCATGCCCATTCTCCCATCACTCAAGTTGGATGTCAATCCATACGCCAGGCACGCGCGAACAAACAGCCACAACAAGAACACGTTGGTTTGCAACTTGGGTCATTTCAGTTGCTACTCAACAAAAGCACAAAAAGCTATGCTTTGAAAAAGGGAAACCCCGTGATAACTCCCACTTTTTGTTGTCCTTGGCCCCATTAAAAGAAATGAGTAAAGAGAGAAACCCAACGCTGCGTGTTCGTCTTGTCTCTTGTTGTTTCCGGAAGTCGGGTCGTTTTTTTCATCCATCCCCCGGCATTCCGTAGTAGTGGTCGTCAAATCACAAAAGTTGTTCCCTTTTATTCCCCAGCCGACGGAAGGTTTCTAGTGGTATCCGATTTCCCCCTCCGCCCATGGTTTCCCAAAAATTCCGTTTTGTCACCGGTTCCCCCTTCTCCCCGCCTGTCATCAAACCACAAAACCCGGAAGCCGTGGTTGTCAAACCTCCATGTCTCCCGACATTAGAGTGGGTGATTTACCGGTACTGCAATGTCACATGTTAGTTTTTGTGTCTGTTCGAGTGATTTGGAATCGGTTGGTGGGTGGCGGAGTCGTTCGGGGGGGTCTGTGTATGTATGTATGGTTCGAATCGAAATCGGGGGGGTGTTATCGTACCTTGACGAAACCAATGTCGGCAGCCTTCTCACGGAAGCACTGACGGCAGATGTTGAGGCCGTACTTGCGGATGAGACCAGCCTGGTGGGTGCAGACACGGCTATATCGAGAATTCCTTCGTTAGCCACACTTGTTCTTCAAGGTTCTCTCTCTCTCTCCCCTCTCTCGTGACGGCCCCTTGTTCCCCTCCTCTTTCCATTCCTCCTCTTGTCCAAGAACCCTAGCCTTCCCACCCAATATGCTTTCCTCCTCGTACCCATGTCGTCGGTGGTATCGTTCGTGATGGATGTAAGTGGAGTTTTGTTTGTCCTTACCAAGCGCGAGAGCCCTTGCCGTAGGTGCGGGGGCGGGAGTTCCAGACAGACTCGTGAGACATCTTGAGAGATTTATGGAATTTTTCCTTGCGAAAAAGGGCAAATTTCGGGGAGGGTGGGTTTGGCGTGAAGATGTCGTCGACGGAGAGCGGTGGTCGGCCGGAAATGTTGCTAGGGAGTTCCGCAATATGGCGGGAGATTTTTCTTGTGCGGGAGGGCTTCGCTGGTGTGGGTGGCTTGTGCGTTTGTGGCGCTTGGCCTGATTTGTGGGTCTTATCAGCTCACCGCCCAACGGACGATATGGTGGTATCTAATCTCTTATCGGTACTCTTGCAGATTTGACAGGGATTTGAGAGCTTGTTGAGACAGTGCGCTTGCTGCAGGCGCTGGCACTGTTTCAGATGGCGGGGCGGGAGCAACTGGGGAAGCTCTCAGCCAATGCGCCAGGATTGCGCCGCCAGTTGCCAGCAAGCTCTTTGCAAAGTGGCATCTTTTTTGGGAGCATCCCTTAGGTTGATTTGTGTTCGCCTGGAGACATCTATTCTATAGAGCCGGCTCTTGAAAATTATTTATCTTTACCTTTTTTCATCGCCCGTTGTTGCATCGAGCTCCATTTCAAAAACTCCATCGTCCATACATCCGCCGTGGTACGACATCACCATGGTTCTCCTCAAGAGCTTCGTGCTCGCCGGCCTCACGGCTGTGGTCGCAGCCAAGTCTGCCGTCCTCGACCTTATCCCTAGCAACTTCGACGAAGTCGTTCTCAAGTCTGGGAAGCCTACCCTCGTCGAGTTCTTCGCCCCATGGTGCGGCCATTGCAAGACCCTCGCTCCAATCTATGAGGAGCTCGCCCAAGCTTTCGAGTTCTCCAAGGACGTCCAGATTGCCAAGGTTGATGCCGATGCCGAAAGGGCATTGGGCAAGCGTTTCGGTGTTCAGGGCTTTCCTACCCTGAAGTGGTTCGATGGCAAGAGTGACAAGCCAACTGAGTACAATGGCGGACGCGACCTCGAGGCTTTGACCGCCTTCATTACCGAGAAGACTGGCATCAAGTCCAAGAAGAAGCTGGCCCCTCCCAGCAGCGTTGCCTACCTGACCGACTCTACCTTCAAGAAGACCATTGGTGGTGACAAGCACGTTTTGGTTGCTTTCACTGCTCCCTGGTGCGGACGTAGGTGTTTACCCATGTAGAAGCCTTGAGATCATGCAACTAACCAAAGTTTCATAGACTGCAAGAGCCTTGCCCCCACTTGGGAGTCTCTTGCCACCACCTTCGCCAACGAGCCCAACGTCGTCATTGCCAAGGTTGATGCCGAGGCCGAGAACAGCAAGGCCACCGCCAACGAGTATGGCGTGACCTCGTATCCCACCATCAAGTTCTTCCCCAAGGGCAGCACGACTCCCGAGGACTACAGCGGTGGCCGTTCCGAGGAGAACTTTGTCACCTTCCTCAACGAGCAGGCCGGCACCCACCGCGCTGCTGGTGGCGGTGTTGATGCTACCGCTGGCACCTTTGCCGTCCTCGACGAGATTGTTACCAAGTACATTGGTGGTCACCCCCTTGCCGATGCGGCCGCCGAGGTCAAGAAGGCTGCTGAGAGCCTCAAGGAGGACGCCCAGTACAAGTACGCCGAGTACTACATTCGTGTCTTCAACAAGCTTAGCAAGAGTGACGACTTTGCTTCTAAGGAGCTCGCCCGTTTGGAGGGTATCCTCAAGAAGGGTGGTCTGGCCCCTACCAAGCTTGATGAGCTGACCACCAAGACCAACATTCTCCGCAAGTTTGTTGAGAAGATCACTGGCAAGGATGAGCTTTAATAGGTTGTGGATCTGGTGGCTTAGAAATAATAAAAGACAAGCTTTCTCTTGACGTTGAACAGAGTTGGGTTTTGGGAGAGCAATGGCTGGAGTATGGATTATTATTTTTTGGCCCGTAACGAAGACAGTGATACCCCATGAGGTTTGACAAACAAGACACGACCCCTGAAAACTCCATAAACTCCTGCTTGTAATTACAGATGCTCTGAGCGCGAGTGATATTAACCGGAGCTTGACTTCTTGTCTTTGTTGGCCGCCAGCTGTGCTTCCAGATTGTCCAGGCGACGCGACATCTCATCCACTAGTTTTATTCTGTTAGTATTTTAGACCGGTGGGTAGAGGTGGTGACTTGCTCTTTGCAAAGATTTCACTAGAAACGCCAGCAAATTTGTTTGAGAGAGTGTTCAGGAGGTCCTCAAGTTGAGCCGTGAGTTCAGCGTGGGCATTATCGCCAGAGGCCTACATACAGCCAGATGGTGAGTACTTGAAGGTTTACACATAGGAGGGCAGCTTACATTTGTTGGGCTCGTGTTGGCGTTGGACTCGTTTTTGGACGCCATGGCGGCTCTTTGTGTAACAAGCTATATGATGGTGTTGTATTCAGAGATTGGACGGCAGTCTATAGAGCCTGATAGCGCGAGAGAGATTGCTGTCGGTGTGTTCTTGATTCTGAACAGCTGGTTCATCGGGTGGGGGTTGGCATTCAGGGTATTTGATAGTACGGTGCATAGCCCAGTTACTGCACTGTGGTAGTCACAGGGGCGCGGTTCGATGCCAAGCTTGAAAGGTACCCTTGCAGCTGCCTCACCCGGCCGGATATCATTACGAAAGACATCATCATTTACAAAAGCATCACATTACATTGACGGGACTGGAGTCGACCACGAGAATCTGATTGTTGTTTCTCTTTCTCAAGATAGTAACCTCATTCACCGGGGCACTCTCAGGCTCTCCTGCTTGATTACGACATCGCCCAACCACAACAAGGATCGCGAGACCCATACAGGTCGCTACTTCGAGGCGCATCAACCAAATCCTAGGCTTCGCATACCGGGAGCTCGTCAACAGTGAAATATGATTTCTACACCACCATAGTAGTTTATACTTGGCCGGCAAACAAGCCGCCATCTTGCCACCATGCCTGAACAAGAACAGGATGAACAGCAACGGCGGCAGCAGAGTGACCGGGGGCAGATGCTCCTTTTGGTCCTCATCTTTTATCTTACATTCTTCTCCGAGAGTGATGCTCCGGCGCTGATATCAACGCCATACCTCAGCGCCTCGGAAAGACTCGGTCGCCAGAGGGCTGCCCATGGCATTCTCAACAGCACCAACTGGGGTGACTTTTCACCTCACGCCCACAAGGAAGGGGCGCCGCCATGGGAGGAGCCCAAGTATCTCAATATCACCGGTTTTCGGGAAAGCGATGGCCTCGCGTGGGCAGATCTCGATTACTTCAAGGACCGGTGTCGCCAGTGGAGTAAACATGCCTATCCACCACAGGAAGGAGGTGACGAGTGGGCTCATGGTTCGGCAAAGAGGACATGGCAGAACGCGACGGGTACCGTTCAGGGGAAGTGGATCCGTCGCCAGGGGTCAGCTGTGAAGCACAGAGACAACTTCAACCTCACTGCCATCGCCCCCGGGGTCAACTGGATGGAAGGTGATGTTGACTGGGGCTGGAATGTCACTGGGTCTCATGGCACTGTTGTTCTACGCCTTGAAGAGGACGACACCCCTGATAGCTGGTATCGGGAGACCCCAAAAGACGACAAGGAGCAGCATACGGCGGGTGTTGCAAGAGAGATCTCGGCTGTGGCCACTTTCCAGGATGAAGAGACCTCTGCCGCGAGTTTCGTCATGCAGCTTTATGGCGTTCACTGGCCATTGCAAGGGTCCATAATCCTAACTACAACAAGTGAGAAGTTTGCCGGCATCTTTGGCCTGCCTCACCTCACACCTCATGCCAAGTTCTTCGAGACAAGTCAACGTCTGTTGAACCGCACCGTGGACAAAACGCTTCGCGAAAGAGAACACAGCAGGCTTCTCGATACGTCTAACCCCTGGAATCCAGTAATTGAAGGGGACTTTGGTGGCACACTACCCCGGTGCGAATACATCATGTATTTGCAACTCCATACCCTGGATCACCACTATACGGATGCCAAGGGGCTTATGGATTCGTCCCATTCGCTCGTCGATGATTTGGAGCGGGAGCTTCGATATCCCACCGGTGCTCGGAACACAAAATTACCTGAGCTACAAATGTCCCTCGTCGCCTGGTCTCCTGACTGTTCATATTATCTCGAGTCGAAAGGCCTTCCCCTATTTCCACCCGCAGATGGCCAACATCTTGTGGGTGTCAAGGAGGAAGTTCTACTTTCTCGAGTAAACTACTCACTGCTGGTTTTCACATTTGTCTACGCCGTGCAAGTCATGCTCCTCAAGGGACAAATCAAAGAATCCCCAACACCGTCTACACTCAACAGACTGAGCTTTTGGAGCATGTCAATGATGCTGCTGGCGGATGGTTTGGTCTTCTCAGCCTCATCAGCTTGGTCCGTTAGTGCCTCTGACGGATTTCACTCCGCCTTGCTGTTGACGTTCGTCTCGTTTATGTCATCGGCTATCGGAGCTGGACTCTTGGCCAGCATCCGTGGCAGTGAACCAGAAAGAAGAGCGCGCGATACTCCTCCAACCACTAACACAAATACTTCAAACACGACGACTGCCACTCCAACACCACCACCTCCGCCGACAGTCCCAGCAACCACGGGCATTCTTCCCCCGCCAGTCACAGCTGGACCTCCCAGGGCGCCCTCTCCACCGATTATTATCCCCTCAGACCAAGATATCGATGCCGAGATTGCAGAGAATGTCGCAGCCGGAGCAGGTGCCGTTCCAGGCGTTGGGACCACAGCAGCCCCAACAACGACAACCACAGCAAACAACCGACCTCGAACCGCCCAATTCGCCCCAGTAATCTTCTACTTCTTCCTCATCATCCTCGCCATCATGGTCCTCACAATCCTCTCCCTCTCCTGGCCCCCCCGAGCCCGGGCAATCTTCATCAACACCATCTCCCTCCTCTACTTCTCCCTCTGGCTCCCCCAAATCTGGCGCAACGCCCGCCGCAACAGCCGCCGCAGCTTCTCCTGGGGCTTTCTCATCGGGCAATCCCTCTGCCGCCTGGCTCCGTTCGCCTACTTTTACCTCTACGACAACAACTTTTTGTTTGTCCCTTCAGACTACATAACCTTTGCCTGCCTCGTCGCCTGGGTCTGGGCCCAGCTCCTAACACTAATCATGCAAAACTTTTGGGAGCCTCGATTGGGTATCCCCTTTCCTAGGGGCTGGATGCCAGAAGTGTGGGATTACCACCGTATTCTCAGGCAGGACGACATCGAAAGCGGGGTTGTTATCGGTCTGGAGCTTGATTCTAGTTCTTCTGCTTCGTCGTCCACCGTGGAAGGTCATGACCACAAGGGGCTGAGGGAGAGAGCCAAGGAGCTGAAGCAGAGGGGCATGACGCTGAGGAATGTGGACTGCGCCATTTGCAGAGAGGAGATGTTGGTGCCGGTGGTGATGACGGGCAAGCCGGACCCGTCGTGGAGTATGGCTGATATGCTGGAGAGGAAGTCGTACATGATTACGCCGTGTAGGCACATGTTTCACACAAAGTGCCTGGAGCAGTGGTTTAGGAAGCGGCTGGTTTGTCCCATATGCAGGGAGGATTTGCAGCCGCTTTGAGAGATGGTTACTGTTTGAAGCTTCAATGGATGATGTTACATGTACATTTAATAAGGTGTAGAGCGGTGTTTTTCCATCATATTATATACGTGGATTCAAAGCAACATCGTTCATCAATTGTTTTGGGAGCGCTTTGACTAAGATATTCCGCTATATTTTTTCTGCCTACCTACTACCTAGAATGAGCGTCTCCTTCGCTGAGAGTTACTGGCCATACAAAATAAGTATTCAACCTTGACTCTTGCATAAAACCAAACCAAACACTATAGACAACTCAACCAACCCCATCAACTCCACTCCACCAAACTGACACACATCAACAACGCCATCCGAAACCTCAATACTGCATCCCCCTTCCCCGGCCATCGCCCAATTTTTAACCCCAAATCCGACCACCCCGAATAACAACCATCTCCTCCCCCTCCTCCTCCCCACTCCCCCTCACAGCCCTGTTCGAGCTAACACCGCTATCAACCCGTCCAACATCCTCCTCATGCTCAACAACCCCCCTCACACCCTCACCACCCTGACACTCCTCCCCTTCCTCCTCCCCCTCCTCCTCCACAACCTTATTCTCCTGCTGCCCACCACCATGCCCAACAACCCTCCCCACCAACCTCCCAAACCCCTTAGGAATATCAGGTATCGCCGAAAGGGAAAACCTCGTCTTCTTCCTCGCCTGCATCGCAGCAGCAGCCTCCGCCGCCGCCAGCTCCCGCGCGGCCTGATTCCTCTTAGCATTGATCATCATTTCCGCATAAGAAACCGCCCTATTCCTCCCTCCTCCAGCAGGAAACCCCCTGCTATTATCATTCCCACGACCGTCGTTACTCCCAAAAATATCCGGCACCCCACCCGCACTGGCAGTCCGAATCTCCAACTCCCTCCTACCCCCCCAAATCCCACCATTCGACGACGCAGCCGTAACCGCAGCAGCAGTCTGGCCGGCCCGGTGTCTCCTCTCCTCCGGCACAGGAGGCGGACCACGCTGGCCCAACGGGGGCAACCGCTGGCGCTGTCTCAACCTATCGCTCTGCCGGCGGTACCTAGCCGCTTGGTCCTCCGCATTTCTCATCAGTCCCCGGTACTCATCCTTACTGACCGACCGCTGCTCTTCCTCATAATTCTCGGGGTATAGGTGATAGGGATAACGGAACCACGCCGGTGGCTTCTCAAGCCAGGGAAACGTGGGGGGGGGCTGGAGGTGGTCCACGGTGTGGTATCGGTGGCTCGGGTCCTCCTCGACCGCCTTTTCCTTGCCTTTGCTCCTGCTCTCGGTGCCGTAGGGATCGAAAAAGTAGTCGCCCGCCTCTGCCATCATGGAGGCGTAGTCGATTACTTCGGGTTCGGCTGCGGTGGCGTTGTCTGCTTCGTTGCTCTTTGAGGCTTCGACGTTTGATGCGGCAGTGTCTGAAGCCGATGCCTGGGCTGTGGCAGTGTCGAGGTTATCATCATGTGTTGTGCTTACAGGTGGTTTGGTCTCAGCAGTGTTCTCATAATCACTTGTGCTCGCCACACTGGTATCGCTAGTGTTCGTGGTCGTCTTGACAATGTCGGAATCGCCATCAAGCATAGACCAGGAGCTGGTCTGGGAGGCTTCGTCAGTCGATGACCGTGCTTGGTCTTCCTTGTCGGTGATGCTCTTGTCCCTGTGGGCAAAGATGCCTCCAGCGCGGGAGCTGCTACCTCGGGCCGGCGGTATAGGAGGGTATTTCGACGACAGTCGTCTGCGTGATTCATCCGTTTTATTTTCCATCTTGGAGTTGTGACTGCCTCCGGAGGCAGCAGAGGAAGGCTTCGTAAACGACGAGGGAAGAAACTTTCCAACAAAGCTTCTCAAACGCCTTGTCTTGCCGTTTTTATTGGAGCTGGCGATGGCTTGATCCTGGTGATGGTCTCCGCCTTTTCCAGCAACAGCAAAATGGCGAGAATCTTTTCTTTCTCGCCCGTTTGTGCCAACAGGCCCCGTGCTATCAATAACCTCGAAACCTTCTTCTTCCACAACCCCCTCCCCCGCCGAAACCGATAGGCGTTTTGAGAAGAAAGCTTCACCCCCTCCACCGCAACCACGTTCTTCCGCCACCGTATCCATCAAAACATCCTCCTCATCTACCACATCTAGAACTTCCCTCCTCCGTATCCTCTTCCTATCCCTCCGCTCTTTAGCAAGATCCTTGCCACAATGCTCAGAGGGAAACGCCCCCCCCCTCAAGTTCACCTCAGACTCTGACCCTACAGACTCAGCCTTGACAGAGCTCGCCGCCGAAGACCGAGTCATCGGAGAGAGCCCATCAGAAAACGTCGCCATAGGCTGCGCTCTCCGCCCCGCATCCTCCTTCACCGCCGCCAGCTCGTTCCCCCTCTCAATTGAATGAGAAATGATATCAAAAGCCTCCTGCGCCCTGCCTTTCCGTATTGCCCACCACGCATCGCTCCCCTCCTCCACCCCCTCAAACTCAACCCCCTCAGACGAACAATACTCATCGTGATCCTCTGCCGTGTACAGCCCGTCCCTCTTGTCCACCGGCCCGACAGGCATGGCATCCATAGACATCCGAGATCCATTCGAACCCGTGGAGGCACCGGTACTCGCAGCAGGATTCCGATATGTATCCATCCCTTCCGCATCTTGGTTATACGGCGCCGGAGGATTTGCCATGTCAGCCCCATACTCGTTCGTCTGTAGACGAAAGGGATGGGGCTGGTATTCTTCCGGGTGGGTGACATACTCCGGCATCTGCCGAAAGTCGTAGACTGGGGCATATGACCCAGTATGCTGAACCGGGCCGGGAGAGATAAACATTTGGCCTTCGTGTTGTTCTAGCAGAGGGGCACGGTATCCTGGCTCAAGTCCGTAGTATCCTGGCAGAGGCGCTTGGTATCCTTGCTGAGATGGGTGGTATCCTTGCTGAGGTGCTTGATATCCTGGCAGAGGCGCTTGATATCCTGATGGAGGAGCTTCCAGGTGCTGCCCCGGTTCTCCCTGTGTCGGTAGCTAGCCTGTCCGGAATCCTCCCTGGTCTCTTTGAGCTGGTTGAAACTCGGTCGCTCGCGGGTTGAAGGCCGGTGTGCTCTTGAGATTGATGCTCTCCTCCCGATCTTCTTGCCTGATGGCAGGTGACAGCCGAAAAGCCTCAGGCTCTTCTTGCTTGACAGCAGCAGGTGACAGAGAAGCTTCCTCCTCCTCTTCCTCTTCTTGCTTGACAGCAGGTGATGGGTGTGGATCCTGTGATTTTCCTTGACTGCTCCCCAAAGGAACACTCCCGTCTGAAGGTTCAGATTCCGTTCTTGTCTCGCTGGCGGCACTCGTACCGGAACCACCGCTTTTGGGAGCCTGAATATCGACACCGGCAGGCTGTGTGCTGGACTTGGGGCCGTCGTCGATGGACTCGGACCGGTCGCCCATGGAGTCAAGGAAGGAGCTGAAAATGGGTTTTGAGCAGCTTGTATATTGGCATATGCTTTGGTGGTATTGAGGGCCCTTGAAAAGATAAGTGGAAATAGTAGGTAACACTACGAGTTAAAGTTAAAACACTGGATAACTAGACGATCGTCGGGATACTCCTCAGGCATTGGCCGTAGTCTGATGATGCAAAGCGACCAGACAACAAACCGACATGACGTTCCTCTGGGGAAGGGGGACAGCCCACGTCCACGCATGTGCCTGCCTTGTGTGAGTACCTTCTTGCCACCCGGCCGGAAGAGCAAAGGGTGAGAAGGAAGCAACAGAGATGGAAATGCATTTAGTATTTCTAAACCCGCTCTTGCGTTTAGTATCAAATGGACGGGATTGAAACCTCCGCTAAAGCTTAAGACTGTAGAAAGATCCTTAACCCCCTGAACGCCCCAAAATGCTGTATTACCCCCCAAAGGCCTGTAATAATGTATGTACCTCCTGTGGCGGTAACCTTGCTGACTTTCTCTTCATTCCTCCTCCTCGTTCTCTGCGTCCTCCACCGAAGCCAGCCGGGTGGTGCTCTTGGTATTACTGGCGCTGCCGTTCTGTCCACTTGCCCCGGCAGATCCGTTACTTTCTGAAGCTGCTCTGCTATTACCTGCCTCTGTCTCAGCTTGCGGAGCGAAGGTAGTTCGACCGCCAAAAAGCTGCGCGGGACCACCCCAATTTGGCACAGCCGGAGCAGCTGCTGCTGTCGATGCTGTGAGAGATGGGGACGCAGTCTGTTGTGCATTTGAGGCAGCCTGTGATGGCCCAGCACTGCGTGCTTCAGCTGTCTGCGATGATTCAGCCTCATTTCCAGGGACCGTAGCCGTGTCTCGACCCAAAGGACTTGTGCCCCGGGACAAGGAGGACCTTGGCCTTTCTGGGACAAGCGTCTGCAATCTATCCCTAAGAGCGTTTGCAGGCACGTGGCTCCAGAGCGGACTTGGTTCTACCACCCCATTCTCCATCCTTTGAAGAGGGACAAGTGACCAGCCCGCCGGAATCGTCACACCCTCGGGAAGATCTGGGCTTCCAGCGGGAATAGCCGCTCCCGGTTCAGCACCCAGCCTGGCAATAGTAGGCTGGGGCCTCGGGAGAAACGCTTGTACCTGCGCCTGCAACACACCTGGAGGGTGAAGCGCAGGATGAGGCTGCGCCTGAGCATGAGGTTGACCTAACGACAGAACAGGCGACTGAGTGGCAGGCTGGCCTGCCGGTTGAACTCCTGGTTGAGCGGCGGGCTGTGCTTGTGCCTGAGCTAAATTCTGGACGTTACCTAGAGGCTGAGGAGGCACAATAACTTGCCCTGGGACAAGTGATATTACTTGTCGCTGACCAGCTTGTTGTGGAGGTGCCTGACGCAACCGTGTCAGTTCGTTGACCATGTGGTTGAGAAGATACAACTCGTGCGCGGCATGGTTGAGATTGGTCATCTCTTGCTGGATTCGCGAGCTAAGGTCGTTGAGCTGCCCACGGATCTGATCGAGTCCAGCCCCAGGGGTATTGGCATTGACACCGACGTTTTCAGCCGGTACAGGAGCCGCGGGTACAGGAGGCGCAGGGGGAGCAGCATCTGGCGGCATACCCATTCTTTGAGCCATCTCTCTGATCTCCTCAACGCCGCCCTGGGCAAACCCAAGCCTGAGTGGTCCAAAGTTGAACATCCGGACGTTACGATTCCTGTTGTTCCCCTGAAGCCCCGCTGCTCCCCCTTGTGGTGGTTGACCAGCAGGAGCTTGGCCATTGGGTGGGAACTGCGCTTGTGCGGGCTGATTTTGGCCAGGGGGGAAGCCGAGCCCCAACCTAAACACCACAGCATCGCCGTTTCTTGCAGGCTGTTGACCTTCCCGGGCGACAGAACGACGGCAGGTTGGGCATACTTGTTGACGCTCCAACCAACTCTTGAGGCAACCGAAATGCAGGATATGGCCACACGGGAGCTTCTTGGCGCGGGTTCTTTCGATCTGATTGGTATCGTTGGGATCCCAGGGACGCATTTCTTCTCTGCAGATGATGCAGGTTTCGTCTCGGCCGAGATCTTCCACTGTAGCATCGGGATATTGATCCATATGCTTGAGCGCCTGCCGGTAGCGCAGGAGGGCTCGAAGACGCTTTAAGAACGACCTAGCCGTCATGAACCAGTCCCTGATGATATGAATGGGGAAGTTGAAGAAGATGACAAGGGCGCAGAAGAAGACCGTATACAGAACAAGCTTGACAAAGTCTAAAAACTGTTAGTAGCTGAACAAAGCCTTTGGCAGATATCGCAAGTACTGAAGTACTGACCAGCAAAAAGGTCCAGGGACAGAATCCAGTGGCCCTTGGATTCCCAACCAGGAACTTCAATGTCCATCTCGTCCACATCTTCCTCGTCGGGCAGCTCCTCGTCGTCGTCCTCAGCAGTACCCTCAGCCCTCCGCCTCAAGATTTCGGCCCTTTGCTCCCGAACCTGCCGGCGGCGCTCCTCCAAGCGTTGTTGCGTCTGTCGCTTGCTGATCTGTTGCTCCACCAGCGAGAGGACATACCGGCCGGTCGTGTGCAGAGAACAGACCGTGAGAACGGCAAACTCGAACAAGAACATGACCATGACCGTGCGACGGGCCTGTTGCCAGACGGTGGTGGCGGCATAACTGAGTAGCCAGAGGTCGTAAAGAATGCTGACCAGCAGGGAGATGCTGAGCCTGGTATGGAACAGTCGAGGATTTGCAGGCGGTTGTTGCTCCAACACCTCCACTCGGCCTTCACTAATCCAACCCCAGACCTTCCCGGTGATGAGGGCGGTAAACATGATGAGAAAGGAGGGGCCGAGTTCGTCCCGGAATATGGTCATGGCAAGGCAGGTTTCGGTGACGGCGAACCAAGCCCGTTCGTAGAGTTGCTCGATTTCGGTCGGTCGCAGGGGGCCGAAGCAGAGGCGTTGGAAGCCGTACATGAGAGATCCATAGACAACAAATACCAGGTTTACCAAGACCTAAATGGGCCTGCTGTCAGACAAGCTGCAAGATGTGTAAGTGGGCGCAGGAGGGACGCACCAGGATGGACATGCTGCTTTGCGCAAGGTGGACCATGGCCGAGTAGAAATTGGCACGTTGATAGAAAGCGGATGCGACCACGGCGGCCGCAGAGGCCGTAGAGGCCTAGAATTCGCAGCATCAGTCAGTATGTTGATGATATGATATACATGGCCCACGAGAGCTCCTATCCCGTGGTGGAGCTGGTGGTTCAACCTACCGTTGCGTACCACTGGAGCCGCATCTTGTTCGGTTTCGTTGCGACAAGAGCGCAGAAAGCGGGAGGTGTGTTTTTGATTGAGCTGTGGTTTTTAAAGAAAGTGCTTGCAGAGTCAAGTCGCCATGGTTGTTTGCGAGAGATGTGGTGCCGCCGCAGTTGGAGAGCTCTTGAGATTATGGTAATCAATTGGCCACGTTATGGAAAGAGCCAGGATCAGATCCCCTCTGCGAGCGACAGTGACGCTGCCAAGCCACCAGCCACACCTGACTTGCATTCCATCGGACGGGTGGCGGTGCAGTCGTTCATTGAAGACAAAGGGGCTCTGTCCAATCACATCGATCCATTTACAAGTCATGTACAGTATGTACATACAAACCCTCCTTTGGCTCTCATTTTCGACATCAGTGGTGTCCTCAAATATTTGTTTGGTTGAATTACACTTTTTCATGTCCGTCAAACCATGAGCACTCTACCCTCCATCATCACCCCGGCCTTTCTCGCCTCAGTTCGAAGTCGGCCGAATCTCCCAGTTAATACCTGGTATTTCATTGCAGCTACGACTCTCTCACAACTAAACCGCCCGGATGAAATCCAAAAGGTGTATCTGCATGCGTTGAACCAAAAATGGACAGGTACCGAAGCTGCCGAAGACTCTGTGCCAAGCTTCGATGAGAAGCGAGACATCTCACGACGAATGCGTGAGGCCTTGGTCAAAGCTGCCGCCGTCACAGGTGTCCCAAAGGTACCCCTTACATCAACCACAAATCTGACGTGTGAGAACGCTCATATATCACCAGACCATCAACGCCCTTCTAGAGCTCAAGAAAGTCACCCCAGATGACCTCCTCGACGAGCCACAGGGCCTCTCGCCAACAGGAAGACCAACTGATATATACGACACTCCAATGACGCAAATACTGAAACGCGGACAAGAATTCTTTGAAGGTATCTATGGTAAGATTACCAAGCGGGTTATGGGTCAAATGGACCGATCAGGAACTGAAGACCTGGGCCTCATCGCTCGTCTGGTATATGGGTACATTCTCAGCAACACCAGCGTCCTAAGCGCTGTTGAGACTTCCTACGTCATGATTGCCGGGCTGATACCGCAGGATGTGAGGCTGGTCTTGTGTCTCGCCGGCGCCAATCACTGCTGACGAGCTTACAGGTCAATCCTCAGCTAAAAGGCCACCTCAGAGGAGCACTCAACGGCGGCGCCACAGTCGATGAGGTAAAAGCTGTCCGTAGCATCGTCATGGACATATGTGTAGCGGCGGGGATGAAGATGCTAGATGGCGACGTCCCCGCGGGCTTCGGATGGAGAGTTGAGCCTGCTGATGTGTAGCTTCAAACCATCAACCTCCTCAACAAGATAGTTTGCTTAAATCCTACGAAAATGAAGCATTTCCAAAGTAACCCTACATTCCTTAGCTTCAAGATCATGCAGATCCGTCAAGACGATCAGGGTCGCCAAGCAAGGGCGCCAAGAATATGCTTCGGTTGTCAAAAATGCCGAACCATGCATCACAAAGACCGGCTCGGCTGGTTCATGATGCGGAATTCATCCCACCAGAGCACAATGCCTCAGGAAACATTGGGAAGGTTGGTTCGAGTGGCATTCGAAGCACAAATCACAATAGGTATTTTATGTAATACCCATCCCTCCCGCTTCTTGTTCTCGCCCAACTTGGGTATTTTGTACGTTATAGAGTGGAGCCATTTGTCTAAGCCAAGAAGGGGGATTAAAGCAGGACCGGACTTGGCCTCCGGATCATCTTGACTCGAGACCTTTTGATTCCCATGGTCCATTTTCTATTCATCCCTCACTTTTGCATATCCCTTCTTTTTCTTTTGTAGCTGGCTGGAACTTTTGTCCGGCTTTGATTCCGCCCCCCGGCCTTCACCGCCCATACTCACCCACAACAACTCGGCGTCTTCGGCATCTTCTCCAAGCTGGCGTTCAATACTTTGCATCCCGTCAGCAGGGAATGACAGTTGGCCCGCTGTCGTGAGTTTTATTCAACTGACTGGAGGCGCCACGAATACGACGGTTGGCCCAATCACGCTTGGTTTGTTTGGCCGAGCTGAACTTTTACCCCCAGGATCTCACTCGCGCCACTGCTTCGTCAATGGTCTTGGCTTGAGGAGCTGAAAACTTGAGGGCGGATGAATTCCGCTCTTGCTTCTGGGGGAAGAGGGAGAGCTGTGTATAAGAACGCCGGTCCCCGTTCCTTTTGCTCTCTTCTGGTTCTGATTCTACCTGGGGTTGGGAAATTTATGTCGACATCGAAGATTGGTGGTTGGATGGTGGACGAGCTGGACAACAACGGTCGCCCAATATGGAAATTCGAGATACGCCTTACTGGATTCGTGACAACTTGGACGGAAGGACGGACGACATGAGAAAGAGCGAGGAACCTGACGACGGAGGATTCTGAGGGAGATGAAGCACGACAGAGCCAGGGAACGCCGGAAAAGTACCGCATAAAAGAGCCAGGAAGAACAGGAATGGGAGGATCAAAGACCCAACTAGCGTGGATATGAAGTTACAGACGACATCACACCTCACCTACCGATCACCTTCAAACCCGACGACCCCGACGACACCATTTACTCGCTCTTCCGTATTCTCCTCAACACACTAACCGCCAACCACCTCTTCCTAACACTAATATCCTCCACCCCCCGATCCTCTACCCACTCCCTCTCCTCCCCATCACAGTCCCTCTCCCACAACCTCTCCACCTCCAACCCTTCCTCTGCCAGTTTTTCCGCATCAAAAAACCCCCTCATCTTTTCCCGTCCAGTATGAAACCCAGCCACAACCCACGCCCTCGCCCTCTCATCCTCCCTCAAAAACCACCCAACCGATTTTCTCAAATTCGCATGCTGCCACGGCATCCAAAGACAATCCGCCACCAACACCCTGTCAAACCGATTCTTATTCCCCTCTGCCAACTCAGTCCCCAACTCCCCCCACCCATGCCCCTCCACCACCACCTCTTCAAGCTTATACCTCCCCTCGACCCCGTTCTTCTTGTCCACCCCCCTAAGCACATTCTCTTTGAGTGTCTTGATCACCTCCGGCGCCGGGTAGTCCGTCACCACCACCCTCTTACTCCCCATCAGACCCCCCATGATACTCGGCAACGCCGTTCCCGCGCCCAACTCGATCGTTTCCAGGCCTGTGACGTCAAACTCGGACAGCTTACCGCCCAAGCCAGACCACGGGATGGACAGGTCTAGCGTGCCGGCTTCGATGAGCTCGGCGAGCACAAGGGAGGAGTTCCAGAGGTAGTGGGAGAACAGGTGGCGTTCTTTTTCCTCGGTGACGTTGGCGAGGGAGAATTGCAGGGGGTTGGGCAGGTGGGGGGAGGTGTAGAGGAGGCCGTGGTCGGCGTCGCCGTGTTGGTTGGTCACGTCGTCTGGGAAGATTATGCCGAGGGAGGAGGAGAGGTAGTCTTCGGGGTCGTTGGTGTCGGGGCCGGTGAGGGTGAGGCGGGATGTGAGTGCCATTTTTTGGGTGGTGAGCCCTTCTGTTGGGCTGGGATTGAGAGACTGGTAGCTTGGCTTTAAGAAGAGGTGAGGGGTTGGTGAAAAAAGGTGAGTTTTCTTTGGTTGAAAATGAGGTGAGTGTGAGATTGAATGTGAGATTTTGTGATGTGAGAGTGTTCAAAACTCACATGTCGATGATGATGGTGATGGTGATGGTGATGGTATTAACCTTGGTGTTGATCACCCCACCAAAGGAAGCTCACAGAAGGCCCAGCTTATCCGAGCGTTTATCGCGTGTTTTTGGGACGTGGGGTCGCTGCCGTCGCCCCATCAATCAACCGTTTGATGGAGGGGTAGCTTGCCTCACAAACTCACAACGAAGTGCCTGTCAGACAACCGGAACATGCCGTTGAAAAACAACAAAAATACTTTTCTATCGCATTCGAGGTATTTTTTCTCGTGGTTTTGGACTTTCTGAGCGTAGACAAGCCAACCCAGTATCGGCGTGAGCCGTGAGCCGCGAAAACCCGCGTGCAATCAACGGCTTATCGGTGACACGATGGGATTTGATAAGTGTTTTCAGTGCCAGCAAGTTCTGGATCACGACTCGACATTTCACATAGACAGACAATCAGCGTCGTCAGCTTTCCAAAATACACAAGTTTATCATTCTGATCGCCATGCTAGGTAGTCATGCTATCTCTCTCGTGCTAGTTTGCTGTCATCATTAGAACCACAATCTTTGCTCCCCCAGCATTGTTTATATAAGGTAGCTAAGATAGCACAATTCCAACCAAGGAGAATGGTGTTGACAACAACAACCCGATGTTCCAACATCACAAACCGAAAGTTGACCAGCTGCACAAACGGCCAAACCATCTAATTCCTCAGCAAAGCCTCCCTGTATGACCTCTCCAGCTTCGGCACCAGATCCCTCCGGATTTGGCAATGCGATTGAGCGGGAATTGTGTTGTATTCCCAACAGCACTCCTCCTCTGCTTGAAAAACTCGAAAACTTCCGTTTGCAGACACACATCATCGATGATGTGCGTGTGGTGAGTAAGGTTGGTAGGTAAGTTGGCATTAGACCCGGAAGCCACAAAACTGTGAATACGAAAGAGATAGGAGTTGCATCATAGACATGAAGGTCCCAAGATGTCATCACTAGAACACTTTTCCTGTATACGAGAGTGGCTTGGAAGTTTGTCTGTCTTTGATCGAGTTGATTTGATTCTGTGACCTCAAAGGGGTGGTCAACTGTGTTTACTACCTATTCAAAGGGGGTTCCGACTGCCCTTTACTCTGAAAACAACATGACCAACATGTATATTCGGTGTTTTTCTGGGTTTCGTGGTACGGGATGTCGACAGTTACGGTAAGTTCAATGTCATCACGTCTCCCTGCTGAACAGGTTCAGACCAAGCTTACAATCGAGATATAGCATGGCTTCCGGCAGCATGCCGACTTGCCTGAGACGCTCCTCTTTTTCAACTTTCTCCCCATCGAATAGTAGTGTTGTGGAAAGCAGAACCGGCCCGGCACAAATTCCAGTAGACTTCATCTTCTCAGACAAGGAGAGAGATCACCTCAAGTCGTCCTTGCTAAAAGTCACCGACAGCCCTTACTCCGCCTACCCCCGTTTCGAAGAGCAAATCGATCACCTCCTGGCCACCGGCGCCGTGGCTGACCGCTTCCAAAAACTCTGCGAGACAAAACGTGGCATCGATTCCTACCACGACCCTTACTTCCTCATCAAAAACTGCCCCATCGACGACAACCTCCCCCACCTCAGCTTCCAAACCCCCGTCGCGGACAAGAGAACCCTCAAAAAGACCTTTGTCTCAGAAGGCTTCCTCCTCCTCTACGCCAAGCTCATGCGCCAGGAACCCATCGGCTACCTCAACTTCAACGACGGCGACATCTTCCACGACGTCCACCCCATGCAGCGCATGGCCAAAACCCAGTCCCAAAAGGGCCTCGACACCGTCCGCTTCCACAAGGACCTCCCCAACCACTTCGTCCGCCCCGACTGGGTGAACCTCCTCGGCCTCCGCGCCGACCCCGCCAACCGCATCCTCACTTGCTTCGTCAACAACAAGGACCTCCTCGCCTCCCTCCCGGCCGAGACCAAAACCGTCCTCCGTCAAGAGGCCTTCCACACCCCCTACGACGAAATGACCGTCTCCTCCGGCAACAAGAAGCTAGGCGACGCCCCCAGCCACCGGGTCCTCGGCGGCGGCGCGACCGAGTACGAGATCCGCTTCTTCGAGGGCCGCACCGTGGGCCTCACGGACCGGGCTCGCCGGGCCGTCGACGACGTCGTGGCCGCGCTGCACCGGCTCAAGAGGCCGCTGTTGATCCTCAGGGGCGACTTTATCGGCCTGGCCAACAACGAGTGCCTCCACAATAAAGAGGTGGTCCGGATCGGAAACGCGGACGCGCAGAGGAGCCGGTGGCTGATGAAGACGGTCAACGTGAGGAGCCTGGGCGACCACGGGAGGCACATGGTTGAGGGACAGGTTCGGACCGTAAATGGCTAGAATATATGTATGTATGTACAGTACAAAAGGTAGTCAAGGAACAGGTCAGTGTCCTGTCTACAGTGTGACATTGAAAATCAAGGCTTGAATCTTCTTATTACCCACCCCGGGTGTAAACTCTCAGCATATCAACTATCACTACAGATACATCCACCGTTTACACAACCTGTAAAACAACCCATGAGACAATCAAGCATGAAGAAAAATAAAAATAAAATACTAATATAAACAACAGACTTTTTGCCATTTCTCTCTGGGATACCCCTCCTCACTATCGACCAGCCAAGCACACAACCCTTTCATGAAATGATAGCAAAGAGAATACATTAAACATGACGAAGAAAAAAAGTTTGGTGTTGAGAACAATGTGGGTATCGTTGTTGTAGTAGTTTGTGAGAGCTATAAGAAAATCCCAAAGCATTTGGGCTGTGTGCTCCCCTTTATCCCAGCCCCTTTGCCAGTCAGCCCCCAAAGAGTCCAGTATATCATGGATATTTGTAGTAATTTTTGTGAGTTCCCTTATAACCTTGCCCCCCCACCCATTTGGTATTCATTGCAGTCATTAAGGCCCTCCATTCCTTATCCTCCCAATTCCGGGGCAAATGAGAAAAAAGAAGAAAATATAATGACACAGAGTAGAAAAGAAAAAAAGTAGCATCCGGCGAGATTGGCCCATGCCCCAATAATTGCCGTGTTGTCCCAGCCCAATCCAGCCCAGGGATATAAACCTGCCCGAAACGCCGCGTGTATTTTTATAATCCTTGTAGATTCCCAGAGTCCAGAGGTAAGCCTCCTCTATAACCAACAGCCGAATAGTAAAGTGACGATGTGTGATGATTAATGGTGGTGTAGTATAAACATCGAAGGAAAAGAGAGTGGAGCATGGTCGTGATATTTACTGAGCAGCGGTGGCGGTTTGTGGTTCGGGGCCATTGAAGGTGAGCATCTGCTTGAGTTGCTCCTCGGTTGGGTCATCAGAAATCCAGGGACCCTTTTCCTCCTCAGTCGCGTTTAGGAAGCCATCGGCACGCTTGAGTGTTTGCATGTCGAGGTCGGTGACATAAGACTTGCCATCGGAAAGCTTGATGCGGACTTCTTGCTCGGTCGATAGCATCATGTCGTCCTTGGCCAGACGGCGGGGGCCATCAAACACCGCCATGACGCGCTTCTTCATGGTCATCTGGCCCTTGTCAAAGCCCCATGAAGAAGGGTAGTCTCGCCTGTTCTTGCGACCGCGAGTCTTGGTGGGAAGGGTAACACCGCCGCGCGAATGGGTAAGTCCGCGAGACTTTTGCACACCGTTTGGTGGGTTGCCACCCTTTCTCTTGGTTGGCGAGCCCTTGAGGCCGCGGCCCTTGAACTCATCATCGTCACCATCATCCATGTTCTCGTCCTCATCCTCACCGTCCTCGCCAAGTGTCATGGTGGTCGTTGGGAGGTTGTTCTTCTCCAGCGTGTTGTGCACATCGCGATCGTTTTCCACCTCGGCCAAGCGCTGGGCGTTGATGGCCTCGGCTGGGTCCTCTTGTTGGACAATGCGAAGCACACAGTCGTCAAGATGCTCGTAAAAGTCCTGGGCGTTGCTGAACGTCTGCGAGCAAGTCGAGCACTTGCCAGTGGCGTCAGGGGCGTAGCCGGTCAACTTCTTGTTGCCGTTGTTTCCGGCAGCAGCCTTCTTCCGGCTGTTGGGGGGTGTTTGCTCGACACCGTGGACAGCTGTCAAGTGACGCTTGAAGACATCGGCACGGTTGAACGACTTCTCAGCCGCGGAGCCAGACCCCGGACAGAAACCACAGACCATGGTTCCCTTGTAATGGGTCAAGGTGTGTCTGTTCTTGTCGTATCTGGAAGAATGCCCTGTTAGTATCCCGACGACTGATCTCTCAAGCCCAAAGATTACTCACTTTCTGGCAAACCCCTTCACGTGATATTCGCATGTTGTGATGGGGCACTTCTCGGGGCGCTCCTCTTGGTGAGTGAGCATGTGCGCCTTGAGGTCCTTGAAGACCTTGCCGCACTCGGGATGTGGGCACCTCTGCTTCTCCTTGAACTCATCGCCGCTGTATGGCTGCTCGCCCGAGTAGTTGGAGTGGAAAGAAACGAGGCTTGGCCTTCTTTGGGCCTCGACTGGTGGTGGGAATGGCGAGTACTGGTAGTTGGTGTGCATGAAGGGCGAGGTGCTGCCGTTTCGCAGTTGCGGGGAGGCAGACAGGGCAGGAGAGGCAGGATATGCAGAGTTGGGCTGGGCCGAATATGGCTGCTGCTCATATCCAGACATGGTCATTGGTCTCGCGTCTGGGTGAATCAAGATGGGATCTGCAACGGGCAAACGCTTCGGGTTAGCAAGGCCGCCATGGGTCAAGAGCTGCGTTTGCGACAGAGGAAACCAACAAGAACTCGCAAGAGGAGGAACAAAGTGCCCGCTAGATTGGACGAAAAAAGGAGATGAAAGGAGACGATTGGTGGGCGTCTTGGGACGAGCTGTAGGGCTGCCCCCCAGAGGGGGACTGCTCCATGCTGGAAGTTGAGGAGAAGAGAATGAAGATGTAGAAGAAGCAGGAGACGCGAAGACAAGCCCGGAGGCCGCCGAAGAGGGACAAGAAGAGGCAGAAGCAGCTGAAAAGGAAGGTGTGACATTGAAGGTTGACGATGTAGTCACCACAGATTGGGCCAGACGCGTATCGACAGCGAGACAAGAAGAAGCCGCTCCCGGAGCCTTGGGAGCGACAATGGTAGATCCAGAATCGCAAGAATTCGAGGAGGAAATAGAGCCACACGAACCACGGGTCTGGTGTCGCGGGCTCCAGTCCGGGCGAGAAGAAAGACAAGAAGATGACCTAGGGATCTGTGATAACTCACCAACAAAGCCTGGTGTTTTGCCGCTGGGGAACTCGAAAGCTGTGTTGTACTCATCACCATAGACGCCGGGCGCGTATGAGTATTCACTGCCGGGGAGGTGAAAGTCGCTTGCGTCGACGATGCCCGGGGTAACCCCGAGTCCGTGGGGGCCCGTGGCCCACTCAGGGATCGGCGCCATTTGGCCGTGACTCGAATTTGGGGAGCCCGCGTTGGAGGATGAGGCGCTCGCGATGCTCAAATCCGATGCTGGTCCTCTCAGGTCACTGTCGTCTGGGTACATGCCGGGTGATGATCTCTCGTGGCTACCGTTATGGCTGTAGAGGTATGGTGTCTCGGCGGTGTAGATGGCACCGTGCTCATAGCCCATTGTCGTCGGGAACTCATGTGATGACCTGGAGTAGGCGCTGTAGGGCTCTGGCGAAAGACCCAAGTCCATTGGCGCCGATGAGAAGTGAGGGGGTTCTGGGTAGCTCATGTTGTTGTATTCGTCGGCCTCGTGGTGGCCAGTTGCTGCCATTTGGGTTGGCAGACGATGGTATGAAGCGGTTGTTGTTGGTGTTATTGTTTTTGTGACGTGACTGCTCAGGGCTAAGAGAGAGACAAATGGCGTCAGTCCAGCTGCCTCGTGGCAGCGCGTGGGCTTTAAGAGACGGACCTCAGTTGTGCCTGCTAGATGGTATGTGGGACTGTGCCGTGCTGTTGCTGATCAGGTTGTGTTGATCTCTCTTTCCAAACTCTGCTCTTGCTCTTCCCAGCTACGCTTGATTGTTAGGCAACGAGTGTAAGTCCTTGTCGGAGACGGCCCGGAGCGGTGGGTTTATTAGATGCAGGCCGGTTGCTGTGCTGCAAAACACTTCTTTGGATCCGGGGATTTGGTGTTTGACACGGGATGAGGTGCGCCAGTGGAAGATTTGGGGCGGGGGGATGAGGATTCTAAATACCCCCCCCATGAGCATCTTGCAGGCCCAAGAGGTGGTGGAGGCATCGATCTCCAGTAGGGTCCCCCAGTCAGAAAGAGGCTATGGTCTGTTCACGAATTTGCAGGGGACAAGGGGTGGGTTGACAGGGGGCAGGGGCATGGGGCAGGGGCCCAGCAACTCCACTGGGCGGGAGGTACATTGGGACATTGGGAATGGGATGGTGACATGAGGCTGGGTACATGAGGGTGTACAAAAGGTACAAGAGACAAGGGGGGGCATGGGTTCCCTCCAGTCCTGGTCGACTCCGAGCCTCTGGTTGGCCGACGACAAAGACAGGGGTTAGCGAGTGTCGGCGGAGACCTCGAGGCTTGGTGCGTGCTTGCAGAGTGCAGCGACAAGACGCCAGACAGTAGGTAGACGCCAGACAGTAGGTAGACGCCAGACAGCCAGCATCTTTTCCTTTTCCTTCTGTCCCCGGATCAAGAGGAATGCAAGACAAGCGCGCAACAGAGAGACAGAGAGACAGAGAAGGACCAGAAAGACAGAAATCCCGTCCACGCCTCTCATCCCGAAGAATGGACCAGCCGCGACCATGGGGTCGGCCATCTCCTTCCCGCTCT
This sequence comes from Cercophora samala, assembly GCA_030512305.1. Taxonomy (NCBI): domain Eukaryota; kingdom Fungi; phylum Ascomycota; class Sordariomycetes; order Sordariales; family Lasiosphaeriaceae; genus Cercophora; species Cercophora samala. The sequence goes on along the minus strand of JAULSY010000003.1, from coordinate 210,742 downwards.
CATCACTGAAACTGTTTCTCTGCTCTTCCTGATCAGGTATCCTGTCCCCCACACCTGCGGTTGACCACTCTCTCCCGTGGTGTGTGTTCTGGACTCTGAGCTTGTTTGGATTATTGGAACCTGCCCCGGGGCATTGCCATTCGCTGGCTCCCCCGTTCTATCAAGGCCGGTGGTGGCATCGCTGCATCGCCTATATGGACGCTATTTGTGCCCTTCGCTTTGTTGCTACCAAAATCTCCCGTCGCTGTCGGCGTAAGGGTCATCCGGTGGAACTGCCTCCTCATAACAAAAAAGAATCAATGTTCGGAAGCGAGACATGATGGTGTTTCTCCTTGAGCCCCTGGAAAGCAGTGTAGCGCTGTCTGCTTTCCCTCTTACCAGTAAGGGTTGCTTCTTTTCCCCTGATGAGGGACAGGTAAGGTGGCCGGGATGGCCGCAGCAACTGGCGCCAACCGGCTGTTTCCTTATGGGTGTGCTTGGACGATAACTTACCTTAGTTATTGAGCAGACACTTGGTCCATCGTGTGTGTTCGTTTTCCTGTGATGGCCTGTTGCTGTCCCTGTGGCTGTCGTACAGCGGGCAAGCCCTCAGAGACTTGTCTCACGGCCCATACGCCGTTTTGGGAGACTAAAGCATGCTTTTCCCCTCACTCTGCTCATCAGACTCCTCACCCACCCCCTCCCGTCGTCGACGGGGCGAGACCCTTTTTTGCAAGCATCACGTCTTATAGCATTCTCCACTGCAAGGCCGGCCAAGAGATGACCGACCACCGACCACAGGGTAACCGGCAAACAGCGAAAACGCTATCGCGGTATTGCGGAATTCTGGTGGCTCCGAAAGTGGACCTTTTGGCTGCTATCACGATTCGCGATCTGACCAAGGGTCCAAGAGAGGTTATCACCAACTGCCGGCGATATTGTGGAGGCTCTGGCCGTGCCGCAGGTCCCAGTGTATCGCAGCATGTAGAAAAGACGTCAAGTGCTTCGAATCCAAGAAAGAAAAGAAAAAGATATTTTTATTCCATCCCTCCTTGTGCTGTGCTGCGGGTAGCTGCTGCGCATTTTACCCCTCCGACAACTTGTCTTGTCCCCCTCCTACCGGGAAGCAGCCATCCATCTGATGATTAAGCTGTCGACCGTGCAGGTTCATCTCATCCAGCATGGTGGCTTGACCGCCCTGGGCAGCCAATGGGAAGCTCAGACGTGTGTGTGTGGGGATGATGTGCAATGTGCTGTGCACGCTCGAAATAAAGTGCACAGCCTTATCTGCACCCGCATTGGGTAGAGCTGTCTTGCCAGAAGAGTGTACAACTTTTTGTGCAGCAAATCGTGGCTTGACGTATGCACCCACGCCAGCGACGCTACCCCTCGCTCGGAGGCATCTGCTTGATCTTGACTTTCTACCAGGCACCGTTGAAACCAACAGTCAGTTTACTACATACATACTAGAAAGGTTTTGTGCTGCAAGGAATCGGCATGTGTGTTCCGGTGCCCCTCGTGTTGTCGTGGCATGTCATCCCTTTTTTCCTTGTCCCCTTCTTCCACTTGGCCGCCTGTCAAACCGAAGCCGGAACTTTGGAAGATGCTACCTTATGACATCGCCATCGTGAACTGCTCCCATGGGTGAGGCCTGAAGTTGTTGGTAAGCGGCAAATAAGGGGTCGCAGAGGAGGTGCTATGATGCAAGCATGTTGCTTGTCCCGTCGTCAGGGCCATAAAAATGAGAGGTTGAACCCATCGGACGCTCGTGTTCGTTCGGCCGAGGGCGTCCAAAAGTGAACGACGTAAGTATCAGGCAAAATCTGCGGGCTCGTACATAGATCCGGCGCCGGCGCGGAGATGTCACAGTCTTGGTCTCAACCCGCAAGAAATCAAATGGTCCACCAAAACAAATGAGAGTTCGGATAGTGCGGGTGTCACAGCTTGACAAAATGGCAGCCATGTTGCCGGCTGCGGGACCCGTCATTTTCCAGTCCCGTATCCTATCCAGTGGGATCTTTTTTTTTTGTCTGTGCCTGCCTTGCCAACCAACACGTGGGGTGTCCAAGATAGTTTGGCTTCCATTTGGTGAGTATTAACTTTTCTGAGGCACTTTACTATGTCTCGTTTGATCGGAGAATGGTGATGAAGATGTATGGACATGGCTTCTTCTGTGTAAGAAATGTCAGGAACAGAACAAGATTCTGTCTGTAGTTTGGTACCATGGGTTGGGGGCGACCAATCGACACTGTTTGATCAGCGTCACCCGCCGTGTTTGTTTTAGGCCAAGCTTTTTAGCGCAAAGTGTAATGTGGTATTAAGATGACATATCGATGCCAAGATCATATTCGCTTTCAACGTCAAGTTTCAACAGCAAGTCAGCGCGCGGTTGGCACTCATACCATCGTGGCCGTTGATGAAGCGATGCACGATGCGGGAGCGCGAAATTGGCCAATGCAGGCCCCGTGTTCAACCACAGAAATGCTGCGTGTTCGATAATCTGTACCTCTGGATCGAGTTGCACAACCGGTGATCCGGGGCGACCCACTGGATCTCCTTTGGTGGGCGATCATAATCGGTGGAAATTCCAAGCTGCCCGGTTCAAGAGTTTGGTCAAGTTACACGACACTCTATGATGTAGGTAGGCCCTATGTCATTGTGTGTCGGTCGGGACGAAGGGCCTCAGACATCAGGGTCAGCGGCACAGTGTCTCTGATAAAGAATGTACCGGAAGCTGCTGTGGATCGAGGGGTTGATGCAGGGCAAAATTGTCCAAGACTAAATGTGAGAACAGGACCCTGGTGTTTCGCCCTGCTTATTTGGAGATGGCATGTGTAAGGTAGCTATGATCCGTTGTCATGTCACATTCCGTGACTTGGAAAGAAAAGCTCCTCTTGCACTTGAATGCCGGGTGATTCCCGGTCGTCGGTATCGCCCATGTTGAAAGCATTCTGCTGGACGAATTGTTGGAGAAACCCCAAAGTTCCAATTTGATGCCCAAACTAGTCTTGGCGTGGCTGAGTCGGCATGATCCACCTTTCCGTGGCTTATTGGCCTCTTTACGGCTACGGGCGGGGCGGGACCTGTGTCTCTCCCGGAACTGTGGGGAAGCTTCAAAAAGGTAAAATCCAAAAAAAGACACGGCTTCGGGGGCGGTGCTACCCTTGAAGTCGGGACCAGTCAAAGCAGAGACAACGTTGTGACACCAGTCGGTCGACGTACAGATTTCTACATACTATTGAATTTCATTCCAAGCGATCCATGTGGGTTTCCTTCGGTTACAGCATCACTACGGGTCTCATCTTGCCCGGTGTTGTTGTGTCTATGTTTCTGGATACCGACAGGGTGGGTTTGTTCGAGGCAACATTTCCTGCTAGCGTTACCGACTGCTACAGTACTAGCGAAGTGAGATATCACTGCGCAAAAGATAACCCCTCCTAAAATCCATTTCCTCCCACCGACAAAGGCAAGGCAGCAGGAGACTGGCTACGTGTATGCAAGCACCCGCAGGCTCGGGCTGCCCAGGTACCTGAGTTTCTAGTCGGTGGGTGATCTCGGGCACAGGGCAGTCTGCTAACCTAATGTGCTGGTTCGGTATTTGAAAGAACCCCGTTCATACACCATAGTTATCATGGATACGAGTATAGCTGCAGCTCGAGTTGAAGTCTAGTGAGATCAGATAATAATCATGGTGTATCAATTCCTGCCAAGCTTTGGCGCCACCTCGCGTAGGAGCCACCACCAGGTCCCAGTTGGGGGGTCATTCACAGGCCTGGGTTGAAGCAAGCAGCCTTTTGGCGTGCGTCTACGTCTCCTCCTCCGAACACTTCCAACGTTTTGTGTGGATCTATTGAGCCAATGAGTGATGCGAAACCGACATATTCTCACGTATTCGAGGCCTCACGATGGCACAGTCGAGGCTCTACCACATGCCCGTCTCAAGCCCTACGTGGACGATTTCCAGGTTGCTCTTGTCATTCGCAGCTGTACCTCAGTTCGTATCTTTCCAATCTTCTCTTCCATCCGAAACCACGGCACAAGCATCACCATTCACTTCATGCCATCATCCAGTGCCATGCCGTGCCCAGACTTAATGGTCTATTTCAGTCAAACGGCTGTTAGCGAACCATGCTTCACTCCGCCACCCCCGCCGGCAGTGAGCCCGAATCCCTGGCCGCACTACGGCTTTGGACAAGCAGAGCTGACGTTGGTTCCTGGCAAGGAGGTCAGATATCTCAAGTGTGATTCAGTCTTTTGGCAGTTCATGATTTGACGTATGGTATCCGTAGATGCTTGTGGTGGTGTCAAACAGGCCTGGTCATTGAGTGCGGCACACAGAGTCCGTGTCATGCCCTGGTACCTATGCAAGCTGATTGGACCTAATGGTATCCGTGATCTGTAGGAAATAGGGGAGTGGCTTTTTTCCCTTTCTCAAAACGTTTGGGTGTCGACACGCCAGACCCTGCGCAGCTTGACATCGACCGAAAAGGGGACCAGCAAATGGAAAACAAGACCAGTTAATCATCACACTGCAGCAGAGCCGCGAATGTCTTCGAAATGTCGCTGGGTGAAGATTCATTGATTCCTACATATACCAAGTCCATGTTCGAAGCCCTGATTGACTGCAACATTGGATGGGGGTACATGATGCCTCTTGTTGGCACAGCAGACTGGCCAATACAACAGTAAGATTTCGGATGAATTCACCCGAAGATACAAGAGTCCCACGCCGCAGGAGTCTCACTCACTCACAGCTTTTGATAATGAGAGATTTCCACTTGGAAATGGCTTAACACAAGTATACAACAGGTGGGTAGTCTTTCTCAAAGGGGGCGGTCAAAACGATCGCTCATCAGATTTAATGTGCTCATCCCCGGACAATCGGCAATGATGCCTGTCTAGCGCCAGACTGAGCGGAGGACCATCCATCCTGCTCGGAAACATGACATTAGCCCTGGGTTTCTCACCTCAAGGTAAGGTATGTAGTCTGCTATATTGCAAGTATAAAAGTTCCAAAACTCAGATGAGAGTGCTCTCAAAGGTCGCTGCCAACATACCGTACATAGAAACCGATGTGTGGCTGAAATAATGCAACGCCTTTCTCGATCTGGAGCATTGATAGGGCTGAGCCCAGTGATGCTGCGAGTGGATCACCAAAGTTGCTGTGCGCGGTTTTCAGAGCAGAGCGAGCCAACCCACACCTTATGTAATACACCGCCCTGGTTCCACAGGTACTTCGAGCAACCCCTGCGGTACTTCGCACGTCAATCTCAATGTCGTTCAGGAACCCTGGCTGAAGAGTTTTGTGTTGATTCCCCAGCGCATCATCCATCTCATCGCACTGCAACACAACACAACACAACGCAACCCTACCCGCGGCAGCACTCATCACCCGCTTGACAAAGATAACCCTTTGGGTTCAGAAATCCCAATTCCCAAACTCTGCCAAGTTCGGCTGCTCAGGGTTACCTTCGACACTGGCCCAATGACAAGTTGAAGCCATTTTGGGCAATCAGTGCGACAGGCCTGCTGGGGAAGTTTCATGTTGACTTCTGTAAGGCTTTGATGACGGCTTCGAAAAATTTCCGCTGCAAGGGGAGCACTGGCAAGGCAGACTGTTGATATCATCTGCCATCTCTCAAGAGCCCGCAGCCGTAACCACATCCCATCATCGACGACGACGACAACACATTCGCGATGCCGGCCTTCGGAGATCAAGCAAGAGGAGAAAACCATTTGGCCCGTGCACGCCGCGTTTTCCTCACTGGGTCTCGCCAAGGCGGCCTCCCCGAGCGGTGTGCAGCTCCAGTTGAAATCAAGTGATGCGGAGATCGCCCAGACAGCGTCCAGAGCCTGGCCCTTTGCCGGCCACCCCACTTGACTGGACACCCCCTCCAAAACGTGACAGCAGAAGATCTCGACGAACTGGGTATGGACCTAAACTGAACGCAAAGAGCAATTCGCTCCCCGAGTTTCGAGGACAGAAATGCACCTGCAGTGGAATGCATGGTGGCGTTGAGACGATTCTCCATCCCGGGCGAGATCCGAGAACACGGACAGGACCCTCGTCGGCCCGGTGAACAATGGACCGGCTCCGGCCGGTGTCAGCCCACCAAGCTCCGGTAACCCACCGCCGGTGTCCAGAAAAACACACCGGCCATAGGTCCCAAGCAAGTGATCAGCAGTTATTCATGCCGGAACGACAAGCATATTCTCCCAGTGCAGACGAAGCGAGCAGACTACCACACATCATGACTGACAACTTGCAGACACCGTCCATCTCATCCGGCCATCGGTCAAGAGTCAAGCGAGAGCTTCTACGAACTCGACTGGAACTAAACGTGGTATACGCATTCATTGATGCCTACAGCAGGCACAGGTCAGAGTATGGTTGACTGTCAACATTTCAACAACAGGAGCTCCTCGGCACGACGAAGTTTCTGAAGAGAGATCTTCTGTTTCGGCCCCTGTCCGCTTAGCTGCAGATCGCCAAACTCTCCAGACAACCCCTGTGAGATCGCGGCAGTGACCGACAGCGTAAAACAAAAGTAGAAAATGTAAACGAGCTCGGTATTGAGCTAATCCCAATACCGACTAGTGAATCTCTCCCTCTTGACTAACACCGACGACTTACGGATACTACACTATGTACATACATGAATGCTTCCCCTCCGAACGACTTCAGTCTTTTCTAATTAACGTCCGCTAATAACATAATGAATCAGACTCAAATTTCCTGTGACACTTCTTGTCTGTAGGATGCGAGCCACGTCTCAAGGTCAATCAATGCTGCAACACAGTGTGCGCATTTCATCGCCAGCACACTCCCAGAAAGAGAGGACCGTGATCACGGGGGTGCAACTTCTTGCTGGCCGGCAACTCCCGTCTATATGAGGCCAGGTAACATACATGGGTGATATCACCCTGGTCTCCTATTGTCACGCGCAAAGTGTGTGACCAATCACGGACCGTCGGCGTCCAGGGGGGAAACAAGGTCGACTGACGAAGGCATATCGTGTGTTTTTCCCCGATCGTTTTCCATTCGCCGGTCAAACGCTGGCCAACAAAGCTCAGAGGACAGTGAGTGGTCTCGTATACTCGAAATCTTCTGTGAACTCGGTGACAGGACACTGCACCCGCTGTGGCGCTTTGCTCTCGCCACATCGGTCAACAGTCCGGCACATGGCGATAAGATGGCGTAGGGCAGCGGCGTTGATACAGGCAGAAGACAGGCCGTCGTAGACGCCATCTTGCCTGCACGTTGACTCCGCCAAGAAGACTTCCCGATCAAGGAACGCACTCGTGAGCCCATCATCACCAATATCAATTTCCAGAACCCGCCGTCCGCATCAATATTTCGATTTACCTACTACGACATCACGGCGGGCACACCGAAGGTGGTGGGAGCCAATCGAGGTTGGAATTGCCCATCGAGAGACAATTGACATTGATTGCCGCATTCAACCAAGAATGCGAGGCTCGGGGTGCTGCAGTTTGCATGACACTCGACTGAAGAAAGGCCTTTTTCCGATGCAGAGCTTTGCGCATGCCCGCATCGCTGGAACGCTGCGAGGTAACGAGAAACCGGGCACGTCAAGCGGCCAAGTGTTCAAACATCTCGTGCCACCTGACGGCCGCCCCCTCTTCCCTCCCCCAATACCCCCGCACCCAGCACCCAGAGAGAAGGTGGGTGGTGGTGGTGGTGATGATGCTCACACCTTGGCCGGAGTTTAAACAGCGGCCCGCACGGTGACGGTGGTGACAAGGTTGGGGCAGTGAAGGCCTGCTATCTGATGTAACCGTTGTCCTAAATTTGGCGACAAGATGCAAGGGTCCGTCAATCAATTCCAAGGACAAGACACTATACGATCAACACTATGGGCGAGGACACGGAAACACAGCATTCAGACCATAGGGTCCCTCGCAGATGTTGTGTCTGATGGTGACTCGTTTTGTCTGCGACGACGTGTTGCTGCGTCTCTTTGGACGAGATGAGGTCCGTGATGGCCCCAAGACGCCTTGGAGGCGCCACCCCGCTTGTCGATCTAGCGCCTCGTTCGAAAGAGGAAATGTGGTGAACAAGCCAGGCTAGACAGGGACGGGGGGTCATATTCGCTGGACCTGCCCCGGAACGCCAAGTTTCCGCTATGCTTATCTCGACGCAGCCTATCAACAGCAGCCATCACCACCACCGCCCACTGGTTCTAGACCATCGCCGCCCCATTTCCCCTCAGAAGCTTCAAGACTAGCCGACGATAGCGGGGGGAAACGGTTGAGGCTCGGGCCCGGCGGCGTCCTGACCAGGGGCGCGCACTGCTAATCTGGCAGCCAGCGAACAACGTGAATGGAAATTACGAGTTGGAAATGCGATGAGACTCTCTGGGAGCCCCTCTGTGATTGATTGACGAGTCGCTTCCCTGGATATCCCACTCGGGCGTCACGCATTTCCATCAGGAGGTGGTATTGGGCAACACACCCTCGACATGAGCACCGCTGTCCATGCGGATCATAACATGCGGTTGATATACAGTGCCTGCGGGCAGGACCTCACACTCGTCGCTTCTTCTTTTCCTCCAGTTCCGGCGGCGGCACAAGCAGCGGCAGAGGCGCCGCCTTGTTGCAACACGGGACCACTCGCTTCACCTTTGATAGATGCCTTGATATCCCTCAATCGAGCAAGGGAAAGGTCGTGTTGAAGGTGGGCACGGTCGATATCAAGCGAGGTTGCGAGGTGTTCCAGACCGCGCTCTTTTCAACACCTCCACCACTATCCTTTACCAGCCACGAGGGGGAATGTCTAGGAACTTGCTTCGTATCTTGGCAGCATGTCTTTCCCTTTTTACATTTCTGCACACATTCCTCTCGGTACATATTATTATCTGAGACGGCGCTTGCATTCACGTGTTTTTATCGAGACTCAGATGATCGGGAGAAGGAGGAGGTTGGTTGGAGTTTCTCGCTCTGTGTCGGTCGGGACGGGTAGCATGAACCAGGGGGCCGTGCTTCCTCAAAGTTCCGTGCATCTGGGTGGTTTTTGATCTTGACAAGATGGAAAACGCATGATGTGTCCAAAAACAAACATCGAAACTTCGGTAAACAAGCGGGCCTTGCGAGAGGGGGATGATACTTGGGCGACCAAAAACCTCAAGTCACTGGCTGGGACCCTGAAAACGTGCCGAGATGTCACGATGTCATCTTCTGTGGAGAGCCGCGGATTGATAGAGACAGGGCGGTATGTGGCGGTCTGCCGTGTTTCTATTATGATGATATTTTCTAGGACCAATCCTGGCCAGAGGGGTCAGTTGATCGGGATCCCAACTCTCTCAGAACCCGGACCCAGACCAATTAATATCAACAAAGACATGGGATATATCACACAACTGACGAGCCTATCCATGGTTGCAGCAAGATATTGATTTTGCGAGATGCGGTTGATCGCTCCAGACACTGAACCAGTGGAATGGATCCTGGATTCTGGGTACGCGCAAAAATAACCCTATCGATCACTTTCATATTCATGCCTTGTCGTCAAGATGAGGTAGCATCTCATTTCGCTCCCAGCGTGGGTTTCGTCATGCTTTAAGAATGGTTTGGGGGGGGGGGGGGGGGGGGGGGGGGGTTTGGGGGTGGGGGAGCGGCACCAGAGAACGGGGGTAAAAAAACTATACCACCCGGG
>JAULSY010000003.1:0-201077 GCA_030512305.1 Cercophora samala | reverse complement strand
CTCCGCCCCCCCTCCCCCGGTCGGGGCCGCCCCCCGCCCCCCGCGCCCCCCGCCCGGCCGCCCCCCCCCCCCCCCCCCCCCCCCCGCGGGGTGGTTCTGCTTGGAGGATCGGAACCAGAGATCTGGGCTAAAAAAACTATACCACCCTGGCCAGCCAGCCCAGATTCCCGCTTGCGCGCTTGAGGCGCCATCACCATGGTCCTTGGGTCCCTGATTTGTCCCGAATAGGCAGGTGACAAGACAAAAGACGAGAGAGGCTTGCAGGCCTTGGGTGTCGCTCCAGGGGGACAAGAGGGAGAGGCTTTTTTCCCCCTCCAAGGCTCGGTTCCCAGCAGAGTGGTTCGGGATCTCCCTTGAGTGCCGCGCGCGACGCCCGCACGCCCATTGGGAAAACCAAAAATAAGCAGGTGGGATTTTTGAACCACGATCAAGACGAACGAGCTCGACGATACTCCGTGCTGTACCCAACCAAGAAACCGTCAATACCTACGGAAAAGTCACACCCAATTTGACACGGGTACCAGCATGAACTTCTGACCCAGACATCGCAACCACCGGGGCGTTTTTCCCCGTTTCTGCTACGGGAATGTTCCGGCTCGCTGCACTGCACCGAGACGGCGGCGGCGGGCGTCTGACAATGGCAGTTTTCTCAAAAGTATTGAATGTTCAGTAAGATATCTTGTACTCCCATGACAGATTCTAGACGGGGGCAAGCCCTCCGAGATCCCATCTGATTATCTCGCAGTATCAAAGAGGCGTAGTAATCTTTCAGGGTGCTTATTCCTTTTCCCCCCCTCCCCGCCCCTCCTCTAACCGGCGGGAGAGTAAGACCCAAAGACATTTTAGGCGAGGAGAATAAAGAAAGAGGCGTCCGGAGATCTCGCCTTGGACTGACTGCACTTGGCGGTTTGACAACATTGAACAGCGAATTCCGGGAATCTGGACCTTTGGATTAAGACCCTGCATTTGCCAGCGCCCACCCACCGCACCACCGGCATTACATACATTGCTTTGCTTCTTTTTTTTTCTTTTCCACTCCGTAATCATCCAGGGTTAATACCATCGCCTTTCCCGACAGATTGGAATGCGGCGGCCGATTTTTGGGTACAACATTTTTGCTATTAAGTGTTGGGAGGTACTTGTTGATAATCCCCCGGCAGTTACTTTTCATCAACTAACCCAATGATTTACTAGCCGCATGCCAGCAGGGGGGAGATCAGCTTGCTTCAGACCCGGCCGAGTTTCCCGAATGGGAAGTGGGACGGGGCCACGAAGGGAGGAGGGGAGGGGGAGGGAGGGGAGGGGGGCATTTCATCGTTGCGCTAGTAATTTTTCTTTTTTGCTGCTGCTGCAACACATGTTATTTAGTGTTGGGTTGGGAGATTTGTTGTGAACGGTGAGGTTGTTTTTAAACTCGGTGATTTGATATCTTGCGAGCAAAGGCCCAACCTAAACCAGTAAGTCACTCCACAAGGCTAGGGACACGGACGGACTGTTGTTTTTTTTCTTTCTCGAATGGGGGGACAACGTGGCACCGTGGTTCATGGGTTGAGTAGTAGATGTGGGCTTTTGCTTGGTTCAGACTCGACTCTCTCTCTCTCTCTTTTTTTTTGTCCTTTTCTTGGCGTGTATCGTCGGTTTCGGTTGTTTGCTTCTTGGGAAGAGGGGGGGGGGGGGCAGAGGTTAAGGCTATGAGATGGGATGATGCTGGCGGCGGAGTTGGAAGACTACTGATTTTCACTGCCGATGCTAGTTGGTATGTATGCATGTAGTAAGGGGAAGATGGCCATGTTGTCCAGATGGGTGGATTACCGAGGACTCGGACGGGGGCAAGTGTTGTTGGTATGTACATACATACATACATACATACATACATGGACTCACAGACCGGGTCTCTGTCTGTTTCTCCATATTATCTCGACTTTTGTTGTTGTTGTTGGCAATCCGGAGATGTTTCCGTGTCGTATCAAAAGTCAAAGAATAGGGGGGCCCGGCCGGCCGTGGGGGGGGGGGGGGGGGGGGTGGAATGTCTCTCACCGTTTTCTCCCTCCCTTGCTCACAACCTCGTCACCTTTTTTTGCCTTTCCACGCTTTTTTCGTACATGGAAACCCGACAGATCCCCAAGACCATAGCGGCCGACCCGGCACTTTGGGACTTTTTTGTCATCATCGCCCTTTTTTCCGCTAAGGATTTACAGTCCTTGGACGAGACAGGAATCGTTCCAAATGCGGGGGGCAGTATGTAAAGGAGAGAGGGGGGGGGGGTCTAGATTGGCGGTACCTATTCACATACAACGGTACTTGAAATGTTTTGAGTGAGCCAATCCGATGAGATGCTTCGTACCGGAAACCCAAGTTTGAGTTGAGAGTTGATGACCCCCTGTCCTTTTTTTTTCTTCTTTTTTCTTCTTTTTGTTTTTTTTTGACGTGGAAGTGTACACTAAGGTAGGGGTTAAAAACGCCTCTTTTTTTTCTTTTCGATCGTTGCTTTTAGGTACAAGACACTTTCTCGGCGGTGGCTAGGAAAAGGCTAGGCAGGGCAGGATAGTGTACACGTGCCTACACTACGCCTAATCGTTCCACTAGAACAAGACGGTGGTGGGCTTGGGGGGAAAAGACGGGAAACTCCGTGTTGAAAAGAGAATGGCGGGCGATTTGGTTGCCTTGTCTTGGGGGGGGGAATGCTACTCTGCCTAGTGTGTAGTGTACTGTAGTGTGGTGTAGTGTAGGTATTGTCTCAAAAGGATCCGAGTAGAGAGGGAGGGGGGAACAACAAAGGGAAGTGGGAGGGAACAATGGAAAATGGAAATGGAAATTTTGTTAGGTAGGTGGGTGGTAACGCATGCTGCAAGCCGCCCGCCTTGTCATTGAGGTGTGTGTAGTGGTAGTGGTAGTGGTAGAGATTTGCGCTGCAGTGGTCGGCGACCAAAAATTCCATTTTTTTGTCTATCGGTTGAAGAAATTGAGGAAGGGTCTGGATTTTCCATGTATTGCGGGTGGGTGGATGGTTGTGTGTGGCACAGAAAGGAAGGGATCGCGGGGGGGGGAGGGGAGCCGGCAATGAGTGGCTTGCTTTGAGTGCGACGTTCAACCCTTGTTGAAGGAGCAATTGGGAAGATGATCGACGGGGATGATGTCGATGTCTTTTGATCTAGGCTTTTGGGTTTTGGTTCGGGAGGGGGAGTTACCGGGTAGGGTTGTATGTAGGTTTAGGTTGCCGATAGGGATGGGTTTGCGAGCATGTCACATTTGTTCCATCGTGGATCTTTTCACATTGATGACATGATAGACTACCGGTCACATTACATTGGATGGTGGTCACGATTCTAGGCTGTCAAAGGAATGGCTTGACCGGTAGCTAGGTACTTGGGCGAGTTTGGTGTTGATACTCGCAGTTACCTCTCGGTCCCGTCTGCTAGTACCTTGGTGGCAGGCAAGAAAGAAGGCGTCCCAAATTCCACCAACGCCTTACCTGGTTGCTATGAGTGTCAAATTGTGCACTAGATATGCAAGGGGACGCGATTTCCATTTCGTGTTTCCTCTTCATAACTGGTACTGTTCAGTTCCCAGTTACTCGTGGGTCCTTGGATTGATTCGCAAACCCCTCTGCAAGCAGAGTGGGGGACAATATCGTCGGACAGGCTCGAACCCATCGGACAAGGGTTATATATGGTCGTGCGAGGGTTATACATGACTATTTTTCGGCCACTTTTAAAATACATGTCTTTATAACCAGTACTTATTCGTTTACCACCAAAATTGAGGGATAAGTAAATATATCTATTAGAAGCCTTCCATTTTAATTGCAGCCAATTTGGACCATTGGTTGTGGAACATTCGGCCAAAATAGTGGTTTTCACCGTATTACGATGCTATGGTCAAAATCTTCAGACACACCTAAAAATAAGCTATCTGCAGCCAACGAAGCAACACTTTAAAAAGAATAGAAAATAGTATAAAGTATTAAGAAAAGGATTCTCTATTTAATGCTCTTTTTTATTTTCTTTTAAAAAGGTGGTTTGGCTATAGGATTGACTGTCAAAGTGGTTGGTTTTAAACACTTTAATATATAAAACACCTGTCCGATGAAAAGTACCTGTCCGACGATATTGTCCCCCACTCTGCTTGCAGAGGGGTTTGCGAATCAATCCAAGGACCCACGAGTAGGGGCCCTCCTTCCATCCGTCCCTTTGCGGCGTTAAACGTCCTACCCAACTGGTTGGTTGGGAAAGCCTTGGTTCGCGGGCAGCGGCCGGGTCATCGGGCGCGCGCGGATAGAGATGGTAGAGGGGAAGCCACCCCCTTAACTAGTTAGCTGTCAAGTTGATGGGCTTTGACTGGGCTGTCCAGTCACGATGTGAGGTGAGCCCAAAGGGGCTTGAGACACCGCAACGTTGTGCATACCCGCCTTGTTGGAAAAGGCGCCTTGGTTTGGGCTAATGTATGTGCATTGGTAAAGATGGTATACATCTAAGCCGTTGATAGAGACGATTGAGCGCTTGTTCAAGGGAGGGAAGGCGGTTGAAAGGTCGAGGTAGTTGGGTTTGTGGCGTCAAGTACTTGGAGTACATAGAGCCAGACGCCTGGTTCAATGCAGGAGTCTGCAGGAGCCGTTTAAAAATGTAAACAAGGCTGTTTGCCCCTTTCTCGGGACAGCGGGCTCTATTCCCTTCAGGTTTCGAAGTCTTGGGAAAGCTCGATCTGGGGGATTTTTCTCGGACGATCTCTCGATGGAGTGCATCTGTTACCGTCCTGGAAACCGCTCAGGGCTCTGTTTGTAGCTAGCACCGATGTATACGGACATTTAGAGTGCTTGAGATTTTGGAAAAGCAGCCATGAGGCAAGAAGAGGATTACGGGCCGGTTCAATCTACAGCCAGCCACTGTTCCAGGGCGTCGATTTGCCTGGTGGAATTGCCCGGCTTACATGACCCCTTTTCTTGAGCCCAACATCATCTATGGAATTCCAGTTGTCAGAGAGGAGTTTGGGTAGGCAGCCATGAGATGAAGAGGTTTCCAACTGTGAACAGCAGCGAACTTACTCACGAGCCTAACGGCTATCAAGATTCGTACATTGTTCTGACAATTGCTCGTAGGCTTTAGTAAGCGAATGGTTACCATTTTGTTGGCTGAGTCTTGCCAAATACATGTCAAAGTCGAAAGAGAACTCAAGAAACAGCAAGCAAAACTTACTTGTATGAGTCCATACTTCTCGTTGCTCATATTAAACCAGAAAAGAGAAACCTCGAGGCATTTATTCATTCAAGTACCTACGTGTCTATCTTTCCAGGACTTGCAGCTTCCTTTTGTCTTTACCCTTTCTTGTAAGCTGCACCTATGTCTAAGAATACTCTGGAAAAGTTAGAACATGTTAGTATAAAGCCAAGTCACATTGATAATCGATCAGGGGGCTATCGCCGTGATGGCTTCAGAACAAGTGTCGAAAGCTGCGAGAAAAGTCATAATGTACGCAGAACCTTAGATCCTCGAGCCGAGAGATGAAATATGACACTAGCATCACCGTAGTTTGTATTTCTAGTCACGAAGATTGAGCCCTACACATAAACTGTGATAGCTGACCCTGTACAGGTCAGTCTCTATCATCGCTGGCAAATGGCGAGCAGTGCATTATGTCATGTCGTCACAGGCTCAAAGACTCATCACGTGGCATCGTTTATTGCCCCCCTTGCTTCTTGCACAATGATTTGGAACAATTCGTAAAAATGAGTCAAGCCGACAACGTCAGTCGTCAACCCAAAAACACAATACCAAACCTCACCAATCCATTTCTCGATTCCGAACCCAGCGATAGCAAGGTAACAAACATGCCATAATAGACTTGATTCAATTCACCCCTATCTTATCTCCATTCCTAACAAGACCGTCCTCAAGCCAACCCCCTAAATATGTTGTTGAACTCCTCTCTCTGCCATCATAAACCCCCTACAAGACCTGCTTTCCCCCCTCCATCCCCCCCCCCTCATGTTGATACCAAGGAATGTGCTGCAATGGTGTGTATAACATCAGTGATTGTATCTCTGACAAGCCCGTCTCCCATACGCCACCCAATTTCTAGAGACGACTTCATAAAATAGTTACCCCCTAACAACGAAAAGCAAACAAGAAAGCAAAAGACAGAATAGGGAAATAATCAAAATGAAACCATCCACTCTCCCCCTCAGCCTCCTATCAACGGTCCCCCACCATCACACCACATGTCGGGGCAGAACACCACAATACCATTATCACTCAGACAAGAACAGCAACCAGACAGCCATGAACAAACGTAGATGGAATAAAAGCAAATGATCGCAGACACCCTCAAGGTATGTCATATGGTATATAAAAGTAAGAGAAAAAAAGGCGAGTACGGTGTCAACCGCGTGGTTAGGTGTATATAAAAGAAAAGAATAAATCATCATCCTGTGCCTTCCTGGCAATCTCTCTAAAAAGTTAAGAATGAGTGAGTGGAAAAAAACAAGAGATCGCCGTCCGCCAACCTTGGTGCAAAACCCCCTTATCCGTCATGAATAGCATAATAGCATAGCACACACACACACACTCCTCATCTCACCAACACCAATACACCATACTCCTATGCTACCCCCCAACACCAGAAAATGCTAGACAAGACACACACACGCGCGCACATTACTGTTCTTGCAGCTGGCCTTATATCCAGGCGCTCTTTCCGTCTGCCACTGGAGTTGGTGTCGTCTCACCCGTTCGTCGTGGCGGGGGAACCATAGGAGGGCTTCTTGGGCTGGGGGCTCGTGGACCTGGGAGCTTCGCCTTGTTGGGGCTTTGTGGGCTGTAGACACTGGGGCTCAGGGTAATCTCCTGAGCCGGTGCCGGCGTTACTGACTGGGTGTCAATTGTGGGTTTCGGCACAGGAGGCAGCGTCTTCATCTTTGCGTCCTTGACCGGGCTCCGCCCTGGGCTTGTGGGGGATCCTTCTTTGGTAGAGCCGGTAGGTGTTGTAGCTCCGGAGTCCAAGCCAACGGGACGCTTGAGGTGAACGTCAATGCCCTTTGCTTGCAACTCCTTGACGACATTGGGGCATTCCAAGTTGTACACATGAGGGTCTTGAACCGTGACTACGGTCTGGGCCACTGGTGGGATATCGTCGACAGAAGAGAATCTGAGCCCGATTTGAACTGTCGCTGATGAGATAAGAGACGAGTCTCTGCGGTGGCGGAAGGCGGCAAGATTACCCATCGAGGGTGGTGGTTTGAGGTGGTCGTTGTTGTTGGGCGAGTATGTTGTGGCGGGAAGAAGGGTAAGTGACGACTTGGCGCCGGAATTCTTGTTAGGAAATAATGAATAGTTGGAGCGCTTTCTCATATGCCCGCCGGCCATGTTCGAAACGCGGGCCCGTTCTGGCGCTTTGGGCATAAATACATTGGATGCCGCTGACAACAGTCTGTTGGAGCGGAAGGATCGAATGGATGCAGGGCCTCGACGACCGTAGATGGTGGAAGGTGGCCTCACGCTGCTCATGCTCTTAGCATCCACCGCCTCCCCTTTCTCGTAGGCCGTCAGGCTCTCCTCGCTATCCATCCTACGAAGATCAGCGGCCGTCTTGTATTTCTTGAAATCCTCGTCGAACCCGAATTCCGAATCCGTGTCGTCCATGGTATAGCGCCGCTCAATCTTGTATCTGGCCCTGCGGTTCTCGTACTCGCCAACCTTGTCCCTGGGGCCGATGCTTGAAATGGTGTTTGACTTCAAGAACAGATAGAGCCCGCCATTCATCAGTCCAGAGATGTTTGCCACCACGGCAGCAACCATGGAAAGGTTAAGGGAATTGTTGTTCTGGCCCCGCCGGTTCATAAACGTCATGACGTAGAAATACGGCAGCATAAAACACTAACAGAGATGAGCGACTGATTCCAATCAGAAATGCATCGATGAACTTACAATCGAGATGGCTCCCAATGCCAGATAATAGACCATCCTCGAGGCCGCCACGCGAGCTGTTACCTCAACCTGAGTGCTGCTGTGTAGCTTGATAAAGATCACCACCGTACAGATGATGAGAATAGAGGCGATTGCTGTCAGAAGCCCAAAGCATGCCGTCGAGTAGTGGGCAACAAACCAAAAGAGGGAGGTCAGGCAGAAATTTGGGGACTGATCAAAATCGGCCACCAGAAACATGGCAAGTGTAAACAGCCCAACAAGTGCCGAGCAAATTGACACATTCCATTTCCCCCTTGGGGCGAACAGCTCCTTTCGAAGGGCTCTCATCGTCAACTCAACACCAAAAACAAGCTGAATAAAAGGCGCCAGGAAGACAGCTGTTATCTAGATGTCAGCAAACGCAGTTCCAACCCAAGTTTCCGAGACCAGGGGCATCTCACCAGGCAACATGACCAGTGCCATCATGGTGCATCCTGTGCCAAAAAGTCCGTCGAGGCCAGTCGACTGAGCGCCAGCAAAGACCAGGCTTTGAATAAAAATTCCAATCGATAAAATGAGCGGGTAGATCTCGCCCTCGGGCACAAAGTTGAAGCCATTCCGCTTGAACCTGTACGACAAGTTGTTCCGCTTTTCCCTGAAATACGAATCAACCAAGATGCCCACGGCGGTCGCAAACGCAGCAATAATATTAAAAGAAGCTAAAATGATAGTCGATGTTCGAATAGACCTGGCGGCGGCGAATCGTAGTTCGTTGAAGAACATCTGCTGTGTGGTGGTTTGGTTCCGAGCCGTCTGGAAGTTGTTGTTTCCTGTCCTGTTGAAGTTGTTCTGCGGCATCGTCCCCGTGTCGTCCCGCGACTGCAACCACGAGGCAATCACCTCATCTACCAACGCGAGTGGCGACATTTGGGCTCTGTCGGTTATCTGTCTGTCCGCGAGGTCGGCGATGGCGAGAATGCCGTAGCAGTGCCCTTGAACCCGTCCGTCGTCAAGTCATCTAATCCACGTCGTCGAGGTCGTAAACACGGCGCCGGCCGATGTGTGGTGAAGAAGCGAAGGGGGAGAAAAAGGAACAAATCAAGACAAACAGATGGATGAAGCAGAAGTGTAATGGTATCCTGCCATCCCGCATCTCACTCTACTAGTCTCATAGAGCACCGTCTGTCAGCAGGGGTGGGCACACCTTGAGCACAACCGCGGGCCAGACGAAACAGTCCCTGAGCACCCAGCACTTGCTGCTTGCCCTCGAATGGGAATAGAAACAGGGACCAGGGCGGATGAATGAGCCAATCCAGTGAGGGAACAAGAAGGCAGAGAACGGCAGACAGACACTTGCAGACCGCGGGTCTCTTCCAGAAGAAGCAGGGTGGTCAAGGGGAGACACCGGTGCATGAAAATGGGGACAGAGCACCATGTGTTCTCCCGGTCAGGTTGTCGAAGAGACGGCAAACGTTGACGAGAACTTGGGACGGTGCCCTCCCGGACATCATCCAACCGAGCAGGGGTACAGGCTGGGCATCTTCAAATCCTTAGAGGCTTTTGAGTGATAACAGGGGTCTGACGCCAGAAGAGATCGCGGCTCAAGGGCCGCTCGGGTAGAAAGCGATCTTGGCCGTTGAAGGGGGCTGATGGCCAGCCGGGAGGCCATCCATCCATCTCGATCAAAGTGTCATTGCTTTTCCCTAGAGGCCGCAGAGACGGTCGTTTATTAAGGTGCTGGGACCAGTAACCTGCTAGAATACTGTTTCTACACAGCTGTGGTGTTTTGATGTCATGGGCAGATGGATACCGACTGTACCTGAGCTTGGTAATGGAGATGCTGCCTCCGAGCTGCGATCCAGAGCTCACCTTGGCATGGCGAAAACGAGTACAAGTGCTGGGATGCAAAAGAAAGCCATTGATCCAGCTCGAGGCCCAAGCTCAACTCGGTGCGGGCAAAGGGCGAGAATTGTGCTGTGAATGCAGCAGAGGCATTGCCGCGACGTGGGGTTGAGGCAGTTTCGTGACAAACCCCAGTTTCGTCTTCTGCACTAACAAGGGGCCCCTGGTCCGTCCGGTGTCGCCGCAAGAGCCGCAAAATGGCCAAAGCTCCCCCGCGGCAGCTCTTGGGTGACATGCCAAGACTCCTGAAAAGGCAGGGTCAACCCCTGCTGCGGATCAAACCGAGAGACATGCGATCTGTGCAAGTCAACGACACTTCACCTCAGAGCATCTCTGCAGCGACTGACTGCTTGGAGATCTTCACGGCCTATCCAGCCTGTTCGCTGGATAGCCTCTTGCCATCAATACAGCCTGTCCAAAGATAGACTGCTTTTCTTTTCATGCTCACAGACCCCAGCAAAACATCCATTTGGTCTCAAGTCATCACTATTTTTGTCATTTGCACTGGATGGTGCATCAATCCAACTACACCATCGAGCCCGATCGATGATCTTCAGCTGTCAAGGTTTAACGATGCAATTCGGCCCTCCTCTCTGTGTTTCCTCCCCTCAACACCCACAATAAAAGCTTCTTTTGGGTCCAGTCGATTCCACCAGGCAAACGTCCGTTGAAAAGACCGCCAAGCTTGATTTCAGTTCGTCCGTTGTCACCCCCCTCGCATCCCCTGAGGCAGAGCATGTATCAGGTTGCGGACATCCCATCACCCTCGTGTCACCCGACATGGGACATCACTTGGCTTCCCCCCCCAGAACTTCCAAGACTGAGATAAGAGACCCCACGATAGATTCCTTTGAACCAACCCAGGCCTTGCGAACACATCATTGCGGGGAAGGTAGCAAGCAGATAAGGCGACATGCCTCGTGTTGACACCGTTGGAAGATCGTTAGGATGATGCTCGCTAGTAGCCCTTGTGCCAGCTCTTGGGGTCTCTTCATAGGACGCCGGTTTCGAACTGTCGAGGCGAGCCTTACAACTGCTCCAGCCCTACCTAGATTGAATACGGAACTTGGCGGATGTCGACACCGAAGAATGCTTCGTGCTGGCTCACTCGGACTCGGAGGTTAGGAACTTATTCGCTTTGGTTTGGCAGCGGATCGGGAATTCTCTCGCTGTTCTAGGCTCTCTTGAAGGATGAAAAGGCACAGCAGCAAGCGAGCGGGGCCAGCAGGATTCCGAGCTCCCCCGGGGCCGGATGAAGCTTGACAGGAGTTCCCCACGACTCTAGACTCCACCGTTTTCATGGGTGAAGCCTTGGTGGGTAGAGGAAGCTGGAAGTCTAGAATTCCGAAATGAAAAAGGGGGGCCCTGCAGGCTCTGCTTTGCGGAGGGCCACCCGACTCTCCGGCTCAGCCTGTAGCACCAACGCCACACGTCTGTCACCAGTGTGGGATCTGCTATGCATGTGGCTGACATGGGCATGTCTTTGATGCGCTTCAGCTATTGATGCCAGCCAAGGATATTGACTTGTATGATCGTGATGAGTTATGATGTGCCTTGTGAACCTGGTTTTGTAATGAGGCCCTCGCGAGATTTTCGGTTGGGTCCACGGCTCTATGTGAGACAGTCAAACACCATCAGTCATGTGTTGCTCATTCCAAAAGCCACTTTGTATATACAGAATCCCAACTTCATTATACCCATACACTGACACCCCCAGCTCCCCGCATCATCATCCAGGACCCGTCATTAGATAATCATGTACCGCCTCAACGTAGACCATCATTCTACACGAACCATCACCCTTCTCATCGCATTCTTTACTCGTCCTTCTTCTGCTCCTCGACGATGGACCTGACCCAGATAGCGTCGTAGATGTCCGACCCAGCCACGTAGATGGCATACAGAGGGATGACCACCCAGAGCCCCTATCATACACGTTAGCAGAGCCCTCACTATTTTCCCCTCCTCAGAAAACTTACATTGAAGAAAGCCAAGAAAATCCACTTGTACATAAAGTTGCTCGTATCCAAGTTGACGCTCCCGCTCAACCACTCCGGCATAAAAGTCATATACCCACCATACAACTCGGCCGTCGCAAGAATAATCACTATTATCCCCTGTTAGCAAATCCCTTCCCCCTTTTCCCCCATCTCCCCCCCCCCGATAAAAACTCACTAGCCAAGTTCCCCCTAGCCACATTCCTCCTCGCCAAATCCCAGCACACCAAAACCGCCATCGCCCCCCCAAAAACAACCGTGATAATCTCGATGCTCAACGTCGCCAAGTCAACACCCGCCCACCTCTTGTCCGCCTTGGCATACACCATCCACAGCTGCGCCATGGCGCCCAGGTAGCCCTCCTGCCCGACCGCGGCCTGCGATCCCCAGACCCGCCCCTTCTGATCCTCGCCCAGGTAGAAGTACGGCGTCGGGAAGTAATCCCCCTTCACCTCCCGCACCGAGGTCGAAGAAAACAGGCAGTGCCACACAAAACTCCCCTCCAGAATGAAGTGAATCAGCGCGTCAAACGCATGCCAGACAAACAGGAACCGCAGCCGGCCCGGGGTGTGCTTGTCCAACACCAACTTTGAGATACCGAGCGCTGTAAACAAGATCGCCAGCGTCGAGAGGAGCGAGATGATGGTCGTCTGGTCGATCATTTCGATGAACGTCAGAGGCTCGGCGCCGCCCGATGGCGATGAGTGTGAGGAGGAGGTCATGGCTGTGTGATTTCGCCGGATTGACGTTGTGACCGATGCGTAGCAGAATAAAAGTCAGGAAAAAAAGTCGTCGCGAGTTTACACGTCGCGTTGAAGAATAAAATTAATTTTTGGTGGTGATACCCCATGTCTCACCTGCTTGGTGCCAAGACTGACTACGGCTGTCTCCGACCCCGGATTCTGGTCTCGGATTGGATACCATCGCCAGGGGTCTCGCTGTTTGGTGGGTATGGGGATCAACCATCTCCACTAAGTTTATGCCGACAGTTGAGGATGTTCTAGAATTGGTTGATATCGGTGTTGAGGAAGCAAGAATACTACTCTTTGGAATTCGAATATCATGCAGTTGATAGAGCATTTGCAGCCTGAAGCATAGGTTTTTCTTCTTTTTTCCTTTTTTTGAACTGGGTGGGATTTACAACATGCAAGCATCGTGGCACAACTCACAATAGCAAGCACAAGAGGAAGGGACAAGGCATAAGAGAAAGTACAAGGACAGGCACAGAGAAAGCACAGGAAATGGCACAAAAGGTATGGGTAAGAAGTGAGGTTGACTATCAAGCTACCGAGCTAGTAGTCGGGGGTATTAAAATGCTAATCCTCCTTCCCGCAATCCACTGTCCCCTCGAGAAACGGAAATCCATGCCCCAAAAGTCCTTCCATCAAGTCCAATGATGTCCAAAAACCAACCCATTGTGATCAAGTCTCTTCCAACCCGAACGAAGCAGTGGTCGATGTTGTCAATGATGAGTGGTTGAAGGTGTCAAAGGTGATTGTTGAGAGGGTGAAAGGCGCTTAGTGAGTAGCCTTCTGCTTGTTGGTCTCAGCGGAGGCATCGTGCTTCTTCTCGGAAGCCTTGTCGGAGATGGCATCGCCAGCAGCCTGGAGACTGTTGAAAGTGTTAGATGTGTCAAGAGTGAAGAGTGAGAAGTAAAGAGTGAGGGAAGAGATGCTTACCGAGTGCCGACGCCAGCGTTGGAGTCCTTGGCGACCTCCTTGTTGGCCTCCTTGGAGGTGGCAGAGGTGGCAGCGTTGACCTTGTCAGCGACGAAGTTACCGGCGTTCTTGATGGTCTCCATTTTGATTGTTGTAGGTGGTGAAAGTTGTTTGTTTGAGTGTGAGTGTTGTTTGAAGATTGTAGTGTTGGTTGATTGCTTGAGTTGTTTGATGATGGAGGGAAAAGAAGAGCTCTGGAAAGTGGAAAATGGGAGATTATATACACAACCGATGGGGGTCTGGCCTGCTTGCAAATCTCTGGTTTGGCTGACTCCTGGAAGGCATCAGAGGGTGTGACGGAGGAGAAGCTCCTATGACGTAGTTGCTTCCTTCACATGATTCCGCCGTCCCTGCATCAATTCGGCCCTTGTCAGCTATTGCAGGCAAGTACGGATCGGATGGGGCTTGCGTTTGCAACCGTCAAAGAGGCAAGTACACGCAACCTACAGTAGTTCAGACAAACCACCCCACTCTCGCAACTACCGCGCGTCCAGAGAGGCTATGACGTCAACCCCAGTTGACTAGGCTGTTGCGGCCTCTCCATGGAGGTAAGGTAGCAGGGTAGATGCACAATTGCGGCTCATTTCCGTGGGGCTAGTGAGGTCCTTTGAAATTGCATTATCCAATTGCTAGCTTGAGCATGAATAGCATAGTGAGTGCCATAAAGAACTCGAGCTACTGCCACCAATTCAATGTCTACGAGCTCAAGAATCTAGATCTTGATGGGTCTTTGGGACAATTCAATGACTGTCAGCAGGAGGTTTGCATAATGATTTCGGCCACAGGCCTTGAACGCGCTGTCTCCAAATCTATCACTTCAGCCTTCCCAGACAATCGCAATTCCTGACCGCTCCTACCAGTGTCAAAGTGGTTGCTCAGAATCTCGAAAGTACGTTTCTCAAGCAATCCAAAAGTAGACTAGCGTACTAGCCCCAGTCAGCCCAAAAGCTTCTCTGACCCTTGTCAGTGACGCAAGAGGGGCTCTTCCGCCGCCAAGATGACCTGCAATTGGCCAAGTCTCAGCCTGACAATGCAAAACGACGTCACCACTTTGATGGCTCTTTGCGGGGTGAACAAACAATAAGTCAACTACACTATCGGCCGGCTCCTGACCCCATGCCGCGGCCTTTGAGACGAGGTATTGTGCCGAGGAGCTTCAATCAAGTTGAAAGGGTACTAAGGATCTCCTATGGAGTCGGATTCTAAAGCCGACGGTACACGTGTTGATTCAAGCTCCAATGACGGTTTGGAGCGTTGGTGATCCTTGGAGGCAATGTGTTGTTGCCTTGGCCGGTTGAATGTTGACATCGAGAGAATCAGGGGAAGATGCCATCACGATCGTCGATGCTCTGCAGCTTCCGAATTTGCCATGTGCATCACTGTCCTCCTGGGCCACTGACATTGAAGCATGATCAGGAAAGCGGAGCTGGATCTGTCGTGCCACTTTCTTCGGAGCTCTCTGTCCGGCAACACGACACATAACGATGGCGGTCCAACAAGGCCACCGAGTTTGTGAAGGTACCGTGGAGGTGTGTTTGTGGCTGGAAGGTTCGATGAGATATAGACGTGCTAACTGATTCATGAACGGCTTGTTCGCTCCGCTGTTAGTAGCAGGGGCTGTCACCAGTGCTTTCCATCCGTACAACCACCTCTCTGACTTTCTGATTCCATCCGGTCACTTCCTATCTCGTGGGCGCTGACACAAACTGCCACAAGAGAGATCGAGATGACTGGTCGAATCACATGCGGAAGCTATCCTTAACGCAGGATCCATCTCCTGTAGGTTGTTGCTTTCCACACCGGCACGGCCGAGCTCATCAAGGCAAGCGTTGGTTACGTGGTTACGCGTAACCTTAGGACATAGCCGCCATTCTGGGTGCGGGGTTTTGATCGGAGCCGCGCTTGACCAAGCTGCCGGTACCTTACCTGGCAGTTCCGATCGGTTGTCCTGTTCTGCTCATCCGAGAATAGTTACAGATCTCCTGCGTCGGCAGCTCCCGTCTTTGCAACTTGGCACAAGCCTGACAAGCCGCAATTTGTTGAGGGGCTCCACCCCGACTCAGGTCAGATCGAACATTGCGCAGGAGCTTGTGAAGAACATCGTCATCGTCAGTTGCAAGGACAATCGACAAGTTTCTTGCCATCTCGTAGGGTGTAACAAGGCAGGTGACTGTTGTCAGCTAGACTGATGTGTGATTCATGCGAGATTGCGGGCATCAGAGAGAAGGAGGCAATTCACATGGCTCTGTAAGGTCACGCGCTGGCTGTTGTTGGATATGAGAATCAGGCTGAGCAAGATATCTGCAGCTGGATGGACGTTCAAGCGGTCTTAGCTTGACCGGGCAGATTCTTCTCACTCACATGCTTAACCGAGGATATTTCGACACTCAAAGACATTGCATTGCTCTCTGGGCAGCTGGGCCAAGAACCATGCGTAAAATGGCTCGTGAGTGAATGCAGTTCCTGCAATATCCTCCCCCATTCAATTTGCAATGCGCTTGCTAAAACCTATCAAGCCTTCCCTTCCTGGAGGTCACGGAGCCGACGAAGCATTGAGCGAGCCGTTGCCGCAGCAGGTGTCCTGCAGGGGGTTCGTCAGCAAAAGTCCTGGCTCCCCGTCTCTCCATGGCGCAAGGTACTCAACTTACGAGAGAAGGTAAGCGCCTCCAGTCACGGTTTTATTGCAACCATTGCACTTCCAAATGCCAGTGGAAACACGCTTGATTGAGTTTCTGCCGCAGAAGGGGCTACGACACAGTCAGAAAGATTGGTCCGAGGACAGAGATAGCAAGGGAGGAGTTACCAAAGGTAGCGGGCATGCTGAGGAGTCTCGATGCGCTTGAGCTGCTTTCGAAGCGAGGCACCATATCGGACGCCGTACTTGCCGGCAATTCCGACCTCTGTGGAAATGTTGGCAAGGCCCACCGAGTGGAAGGTGGTTGATACGTACTCTTTGTGCGCTTGGACATGATTGGTGGTTGATGATATCCTTCGTTTCCGGTCTTTTGCTGGGGTTGCGATGCTTTGCTCTCGAAATGTGAAGCAGTCAAACTCGACTCCAATCTCGACGACTGAGAAGACTTGCCATGGGGCTGGGTTTGCTCCTTCCCAACCTACACCCACAAACACATCAAGGCCACACAATCATGCAAGTTGACTGCTTTGCCGTTGATTGGCCAGGCAGGGAATTTCTGGTCCAAACTGGCAACTACCACACACGCTTGCAACTGTCATGAGAATGGCCTCATACTCAGGCAGCAGCTTGCAGCTTGGCGGTATAGGAAGGTACGAGCAACGCTCCATGTCTAGAAGGACCAACAAACCCTGCGATACTCACCCAGCTTGGTTTGTGCGATTCTAGGCTTCTTAAAGTATACTTCATCTAGATGGCTCACAACTAATGAGATGGAGGTTCAGAAGCATTAGGTAGGTCTTATGTCTGGTATAACTACTGTATGAGGACCGAAACAGGGTTGGGTCGCTTGCAATGACACCAGGATTAACTTGCCCAAAAATATTTCTCCAATGAAAAATGCATATTTAACATTTCCACCGGGCCGAGCCACCAATAATTGTGCGAGCCTTTCTTTCTGCCGTTGTTGGCAGCTATTACCAGACAGCATACTCTCACACTATCGATATCAACACTTCTAGTTCCCACCCTTGGACGACATCTAGCCCACCATCAACCTCTGGAAGTGTCAACCCCTTTCCGACCGCGGACATCAATCCGCACGGGTTTCATTGTTGCTACATAGAACACATGAGAATTCGGAACTCGTGGATTATATCTACCCAGAATCCGGTGTTTGTGCTTTCAGCTGCCAAACGGGGCTCTGTCTCGGCTCTCGTGAAGCCTCGCAAGCTTCAAGGACTATATTGACCTCTCTCATGGAAGCGGCAACTCTTGGATGAAAGGTTCACGCGGAGGTGCGGTCCCAAATGGAGGCACATGAACCGGTAGAAGCCGTCTCATTCCCACCGACAACGAAGTCATCTGTTTCAACAATCGGTGGATTGGTACGATCTACGATTCTGAGGGCGGAGGCTCCTACCAGGCGCTCTGCGGTGTTTTTTTTCAGTACAACCGAAAGGAAAAGGTTTTCTAGTACCCAAACTGGTTTTGGAGGTGAGACAACAAGCGGAACAGAGACCATTATTGATCCCTCTATTGCATCGATGTGTCCCTGGGTTGGCAATACTTATTACATGAAGAAGCAGCTCAATGACCTGGTAATTGCTAATGGTGTTGCTACTGAACGGAAAGTCTAAGGCCCAACACAAAGCCACAAGCCTCGGCTGAACTGTGAGGGAGAACCTGCAAATGGAACCTTCTTCAAGGCGGACCAGGGCCATTTCTATCAGATTTACTGCGACTACAACTTTCCCGGTGGTAACATAAGGGGACTATACACCTCCCCCGACAACCAAGTATAGCTTCGATTATTCCTGGAGACTCATCTATCCAACACTCACCCACGTCGTGTCGACCCAGGGGCCCAATAAGGCTTTGTCGTGTGAGAACTGTGGGTTCACGCTGTCACGCCTTCATTTTGCCGGTCAGATTGTGATCAGCATGACAGCTGCTATTATCAAGCAAGTTTCCATTACTGTTAGTCTCACTGCTCAGGCGAGCATTGTTGTTGGGCTGAGGTTATATGGACCTTGGGATGGAGAATGGAATCGAATATTTTCCACGTCACAATTCGGCTCTATCACCTTGGACAATGCTTTCCATATTGCGTAGGTTTGCTTGACCTTCCCTCAAAGGTTTCCAACAGCTCTGACTCTTCAATGATTTTAGCCCGAGTGTATTGTATGGAATCGACATCAAGCACTGTACTGATGGTGTCGGAACAATCACTGGAGATGCTTAGTTCAATTTCAACAATGCAGAGGTCACCATGAATCTCCTCAATGGCAACATTGTTTCCAAGAAGAACTGGGCTCTGCAAGTTACTTTCAGAAATCCGACATTCAACACGGGCGCAAACATCAAGATGGCACCTTACATACCGTGACTGCCAACGCCCAGGGCCCCTTTGGTGACTTTCACGCAACTCCCACCTACGAGGAGACCGCTTGCCCTTGCGTTTTTGAACAGGTGGCTATACCGTAGTAAGGCAGATTGTAGAGGCGTAGAAAGGGGGATGGTAAGGAGTGCTTGTGGTCAGGAGTCATGTTGGGATAGCATTTGTGATATTTCCACAAGCACAACCAAGGTATAATTTTTTCTGCTCTCACATGGTGACGAACAGTACAGTTCTAATAGACAATATGTGTACCCGTTGACGGTCCATCCTGAGACATCATCTGCTCCTGTGGCCTCACATGTGACAGAAGCCAGCGGAACTCTTGAACCCAGGTGGAAAGACCGTCCTCATCGTCGTTGCCTCCATGTCTGTTTGGCAAAGTGGCAACAAGGCAGCAGGTACCCGCCTGCCCCTTTCCTCCTACCTCCTACCGGTCCCTTCCTTCCCCATTTCTTCCTACCACCCAACGTCACGCAGCATGATGACTCTACCGCCACTTCCCAAGACAAGCACCTTCCTGCCACCACCCGCCTAGGTTCCCACCTCGCCTCGCTGCCCTCCATACGTTACAGTCTTCCGTCAGCAGCTTCCATCAAACAGGCAAGCAATATCAGACCGAAGAGCAGACCCCTCTGGTGTATCGGTTAACATAGCGGATTCTCATTCCGTTGCGCTGGGTTCGACTCCCAGGAGGGGTGGTCTTCTTTTGCTTCTTTTTGGATCACCTTCAGAGTTGTGGGTTGGGATATGTTGATATGCATTCCTACATGACTAGGTAGGTTTCTCTCTATGCATAAGTTATGCTGGGTTGGTTGATAGATATACACTAATCCAACAATGCGCGCATATGCCGAATCTTTTGACACATCTCAGCGCAATATCTCATGGAGACCACTTTGGACCGGCTCAGAACTGCGGCTCGCCATCGACACCATCCGCCCCCTCCTCATCATAATACTCCTCCTCCGGGTACCCATCTTCATCGTCATAGTACCCCTCCTCGTCCTCATCGTAACCCTCTTCCATCTCTTCATCACCATAACCCTCCTCTTCCTCGTCATAATCACCCTCGTCCTCCATCTCGTCGTAATCAAACTCCTCTTTAACCATGGTCATCCCGTCTTCAAAAGTGACGGTCTTTTTGCTGGTGGGTATAGCCATGCCCCGGTTCTGATCCACCTTTTCGTTCTCAAACTCTTCGTCTTCTTCTTCCTCGTCCTCTTCTTCTTCATCCTCTTCCAAGTCTTCGTCCTCTTCAAGACTCCCCTCTTCCTCCTCGCCTGTGTTTTCTTCCCCTTCACTGTCACTGGTGCTATCGTCTTCCTCGTCTTCTTCCATGTCGTCGAGAATGTCTTGAAGTACACCACCTTCATCTTCTTCCTCCTCATCCTCCTCTTCTCCGGTTCCTTCGATGCTAGGCATGGCATCATCTGGTTTCCCTGGAAGTTTCTGTACTTGGTCCGTTTCAGTGGTGGGAGCGGAAGCGTCCTTATCTGTCGCAACCTCTGCCCCAACCCCAGCCAAAGCAGGATCAATAGCCCCCTCCTCGGACTTCTTCTCATGCCTAGTCAACAGCCAAATCATCTTCCGTGCCTCCTTCTCCTCCACATCCTTCAGCGGAATCCGCACCCGATAATGCGTCTTCTTCTTCTTCTCCGCCCACCGATCCCGCTTCGTCCCCTGCTTCACTCCCGGCCTCATCTTATGCCCCCTCAACTGCTCACACTCCTCCGGACTCAAGTTCAAATCCGGCAAACTGATCCCGATGCTCCTCCCACCACCACCATCTCCACCGTTGTCAGGGCCCCTAACCGCTTCCAGCGCAGCAGAAAAGTCTTCATCTCTCAGCTCCCGGTTGAATCTAACCGCCAGCATCTTGGTCTTCATGATCGCTTTCGCAACCGACCACAACACCCTGTGATAAAACCCGCTCACCTCGTTATCACACACCTGCCTCACCTCCGCCTCCTCAAACAGACTCTTCAGTAACGGGTCCGTAATGTCAATGACCTGCCAGACCTTGCCGTCCGTACTGAACGACTCCCCGTCAAACACATGCGTCCTCAACAACGCCTCATCCACCCTCCCCAAACCCCTCGCAGCCCCGTTCCCCACCCCCAACTCCCTCCAATACCTCCCAAAGTTGGTAACACTAATCTCATTCCTCCTCACCGCCTGCCAACTCCTCCCCACACTCCCAATCCTCGTCTTGTGCAGCTTGAAAATCAACGTCTGATACACCCTATACTTTGGATCACTCCTCGGATCCAACCCATACCTCACCAGTGCGTCCCTCCACGGGCCCCCCTTGAACTGATACCCCGCAAACTGCAAGCAATGCCTCACCAACCCCCCATTCTTGGGCAGCTCCGCGAACTTGGCACCCAGCCGGTTCCACATGGACCGCCTCGTCCAGATGGGCCTCTCCTCCATCGCGGCACGCATCTCGTTGATGATGGCGGCGATCTGGGGGTCCGTCATATCTGGCTGCTTTTTGGGTGCGGTAGGCACAGGGTATTCATCTTGGGCGATGAAATACCCCGCTGCTGGGCCGCGCGCGGTGACGTTAACAACTCTGGCATATTCGTCGTCCTCGTCCGAGTTGTCCTCTACCCCATCTGGGACAAGCTTTGAGCCCCCCGAGGCGAGTTCCTTGGTATGTGGGTTTTGGTTGTACCCGTAACTGAAAGGCAAGGTCATTGGGGTGAAATAAGGGGGTGGGATGAGGTCGATGTCCTTTCCTGTTTCGATACCGGGAGCCAATGAGAAATTCTTGAGTTTGGAGAGGTCGCCTGGTAGGACATTCGAGACCAACTTGTTCATGAATTTGGAGTGGGAGAGCGAGTACTGAAAGTCGGCTAGGCCGCGGTAGCGGTGGGTGTTGTTGATTATCCCAATGGGGGTGACGCTGTATGTCGTGGGGTTGTCTTGCAACTTGCGGCGGACGATGGCCGGGTGGTCGAGTCGATCGCGGGAGAGGACCTCTGAGCTATCGGATGGGGGAAGGACTTCACCCTCCCAGGGGCCATCGGTCCCTCGCTTGCGCTTGCGACCTGTTCGCTTTGGGACGGTGACCTTGAGGACGACATTGTGGGTGAGGGCGTTGTGGGAAGTGAGAGGGCGGGCTGTGGGGTTGTCGGGTCTGAGATAGAGGGGAACAGAGATTTGTGGACTGGCTGAGTCGAGAATCTGTGAGTTTGTCAGTATTTTTGGTTGGAATTTCTCTGTCATGGGACTTACGGCTTGAAAAGCATTGTTCTGACCCAAGGTCTTGATGCCCTTGTCGAGATTTTTGATGATCATCGGATGCTCGAGGGCACCAAGTCTCCGTGAAGGGATCGTATATATGGTCGCTTGCTCCTCATCTTTCTGGGTTTCTGGATCCATGATGAATCGCTCGACTGTTGTTGGATTTGGGTTGTGATCTGAAAGATCGAGGCGCAAAAATGGGTGTGAAAGAGTTAAGAGAGATAGCGATTCTCAAACAAGGTTCCCGCGGGAGGGTTAGCTGCGGGGATTGAGCTTCGTTTCGGTCTTGTTGAATGTAAGTCGCAGCTGGAACGAGGCTCAACAGTTGTTGCGATGGCGCAAATCTACGAGGGGTGTAAATTTGGCGCTGTCAACTCTTGGGCGTTAGTACTTCTAGTCGAGGGAAATTCTCACTGACAATAGCGACTTCTTGGTCGGTATTGTGGTCGTTGAGTGTTCATCTACGAAGAGTGATGAGGAAGGCTGAACTTCTGTTAGGGTTGGCTACGAGCAGGTGCAATGGCAGCAGCCCCACTTCTACGACATGGAGCAACTCTGTGAATTGGCGTGTTCTTGATTGGCGAGAGGATACCCTGGAGAGGCTACGATGTTCAACCCGGAAGACCACCCCTTAAAGGGCGTCATGGTCACATAGTAATCGATGGGTATATATATGGCCATACCATAGTTGTTGAGCGTAGAAATAGTATCGTATTCTTGTTAACTACAGGCGCAGATATTGTGAGCCTAGCTCAGCCTCGTGTCACGTTCCCGACAGTGCGGGCCTGCTGGTTAATTTCCAGCGCGTCCGACTCCCCGTGTCTCCTCCTTGGTTCCGTCTCCAGGTGCCAATTCGATGCTTCAACGCCTCTTTACCAGCTGGAACTTCGGGATTCCACTATCTCATCCAAAGTCACCTGTGACAGACCCGAGATCCTAAAATCCGATCCATCACCTGCGCAAGCCTCATGTATGCAGCTGCTGAGAGTGTGATACGCCTCACTTAACCCAGAGCCACCAAGTCCAAAACACCACGTTCAACCCTGGACCTCGTCAGCGACCTCCAAGCAGCCCCGCAAAAACACCTATCACCTGGAACGCCCAGCCCAAGCATCCATTTCCCAAACTACCCCAGCTTCGCATCACATTCAAACCAAACATCACAGGTGCGGGCAAGACTTGTAGCATTTACTAGTCGAGCTTGAGATTGCGACGACGTCTCTCCAGCAGCCCATCTCATTTCCTCCAGCTTACCACTGCGATTGTCGCTTTGGCAGCCGTTCTGCCCGTCTGTCATCTGCTGCCCTTGGGGGGGAGGACCCGCTCTCCTCAATCGCCCTGCCTTGTCCGTGCCGGCAAGCACCAGCATCAAGCACCAAGCACCAAGCACCACCACGCAACGCACGCTGCACCCAGCACCGCACACCGATCCCGACAACTCAGCTTTCTTCCTCGACTGCGCCGCTCAAGCCCCGCCATTGGCAGAGCTGTGCCCCGACCCGCCGTCTTGATCATCCGGCAGCAACACGACGAACCCCCGGCGCGCTCTGAAACTACCACATACCTGCTTGCCTGTCTGTCGGTGTCGATTGCG
This sequence comes from Cercophora samala, assembly GCA_030512305.1. NCBI lineage: Eukaryota > Fungi > Ascomycota > Sordariomycetes > Sordariales > Lasiosphaeriaceae > Cercophora > Cercophora samala. The sequence goes on along the minus strand of JAULSY010000003.1, from coordinate 177,686 downwards.
TGAATGCACAACCCGGGATTCGTAGGAGCATTCGACCGCCAGAACGACCGCATTGCACGGGATTGCCTTACCCTTGCCTTCCTGCCTACCCGAGCATACCGCTGAACGACGTGCCTCTCTGTTCCCAGCAGTAGGGTCGAGTTGGGCGCCTCTAACCGCCCCACAGACGAGAAGCTGTTGTCCACCAAGATGAAGCGTTTCAGCCAGAGAGTCGTGAGTATCCCATCTTTTACCCTCATCACATTGTGCATCTCTGCGCTGCTCTTTGGATGGATGCGTCCATGATCAAGGTGGTCTGTCGATCGGCTACTAATCTTAGTGGGTGTTTAGCTCTCACGAGGTCGGGACAGGGACTCGAGCAAGTCCTCCAAGAAGAATAAGGATTCAAAGGACGGAACGGCTTCGCCGAATTCCAAGGACGCCAACCAGTCGCCAAACCTGACCCCGTCTAGTTCTACATCGACTTTGAACAAGCCTCTGCCCCCCAACAGCGCTGCTCATGATGATCATGGAAATGCCACCCTGAACGCTCAGGTTGGCGCCGGACAGAACGCCGGTGGCCCGGATCGTTTTGGTAGTTTGGGAGGTCAGACGGCGGGGGCAAATGGAGGCAACACACCCGTTAGACACGGCACTCTCCCGCCCACCGTCATCATCAGCCCAAGTGCTCCGGTAAGAATTGCTACTTGCGCCAATGCTCTGTGAACCTTGACACTGACGTACATCTTCCCGGTAGCACGTCCCCCCGCCTGGTGCCGCCGAAACTATGCCCCACGACCTTGCCCCTCCGAAAGCCGGCCAAAAGTCCCTGATGTTTGACCGATTGCATCAAACCCCCAAGGATGTCCTCGAGGGCCCCAAGACGCCGAGACGGCAACATTCGTCAAGATTTGATATCTCTGCCCACCGCGAGCTCGAGAAGCTCCCTGGCTTTCACGAGGTCCCCCCTGGACGCCGCGAGGATCTCTTCATGAAGAAGATTGACCAATGCAACGTCATCTTCGATTTCAACGATGCCAGCGCCGACATGAAGTCCAAGGAGATCAAGAGGCTGGCGCTTCATGAGCTTTTGGACTATGTGGCCAACAATCGTCAGGTCATCACAGAACCCATGTACCCAGTCGTGGTTGGCATGTTTGCCAAGAACCTCTTCCGTCCCATTCCGCCTCCCATGAACCCCCAGGGCGAAGCTTTCGACCCCGAGGAGGATGAGCCCGTCTTGGAGGTCGCCTGGCCTCACATCCAGGTTGTGTACGAGTTCTTCCTCCGCTTCATTGAGAGCCAGGATTTCAACACAAACATTGCCAAGGCCTACATTGACCACAGCTTTGTGCTCCAACTCCTCGAGTTGTTCGACTCTGAGGACCCCAGGGAGCGCGACTTCTTGAAGACCACCCTCCACCGTATCTACGGGAAATTTCTCAACCTACGATCTTTTATTCGCCGCTCGATCAACAATGTATTCTTCCAATTCACCTACGAGACGGAGCGCTTCAACGGCATTGCCGAATTGCTGGAAATTCTCGGTTCCATCATCAACGGCTTTGCTCTGCCCCTGAAGGAGGAGCACAAGCTCTTCCTTACCAGGGTGCTTATTCCCCTTCACAAAGTCAAGAGCTTGAGCATGTACCATCCTCAACTTGCCTACTGCATTGTCCAGTTCCTCGAGAAGGATGCTTCTCTGACAGAAGAGGTGGTGCTCGGTTTGTTGCGTTATTGGCCCAAAGTCAACAGCACCAAAGAGGTTATGTTCCTCAATGAGGTTGAAGACATCTTTGAGGTCATGGACCCTGCCGAGTTCGCCAAGGTGCAAGAACCTCTCTTCCACCAGCTCGCCAAATCGGTTGCCAGCCCCCACTTCCAGGTCGCCGAAAGGGCTCTTTACTTTTGGAATAACGAGTACTTTTGTAACCTGGTCAGTGACAACGTCGAGATCATCCTCCCCATCATGTTTGCCCCTCTGTATGAGAACTCCAAGGGCCATTGGAATAGGTATGCACCCCATCTTCCTATCCAACTGCATATCTGTAACTAACGTTTGGCAGGACGATCCATGGCATGGTCTACAATGCTATGAAGCTTTTCATGGAGATCAACCCCCAGTTATTTGATGACTGTTCGCATGAATACACCGAGCAGCAAAACAGCGCATCTGCAAGGGAAGCTCTTCGCGAGAGGAAGTGGGCTGCTATCACGGAGCAGGCCAACCGACGGAAATCCCTGAATGGGACGAGCTCGACTTCTGGGGGCCCGCCGGCCCGGGTCGCTGTAGCCCAAATGCCCGCTCTCAACGAAGTGGATGCGACCGAGGACAACCAGATGAGACTGGATTCACTCAACCTTCAAGACGGTGACCGGAGAGACCGACGACCCACGCACGAGAGACAAAACTCGGCGGGCTCCGGCAGGGGGCAGCGGTGATCTTTCGACCGGCAATTCTGCACAAACAATAATTACAGTGTCTTCGGCAACAGGCGGTCATCCTTTTCCAAAGTCGTCATCTCATCCGACTCCAACTCGCACAATCACTCTTCCCCTCGGCTCACGCCACGAGCCCTGCGTTCAGCTCTACCACTACCTTGCAATGCCTGTTGACGAAACTTATACTGGAGCCTATTAGACGGCGGCACCCATTCGGCTCAACGACTGCTCAGACGGGGAATGAATGTCGATGATTTTGTTGTTAATAATTCAGATTTCGACGGAGTACATAGCATCGGGGTTACTTCATTTCAGTCTGCGCAAGGGAGTATGCTTTTTTTCTTGCTGGTGGTTGGCTTTAGTGGGTTTAGGGCGGCTGGATGGGTGATTGGAGAGGTGGGCAAAATTACAACAAAAAAGGGCTGGTGGCCGTTGTGCCTCGCACGGATAATGGATCCTCTAGAGTCATTCGACCCTTTGCTCCTCCGTTTCTCCGCCTTTCAATAGGGCAAGGTACATCGGGATAGGAAAGAAGGCTGTGCTGGACTGCAGATACAGAAAAGTCTGGTGTGTCGAGTCCGCTACTTGTGATACCAGATGAATACACAAGCAAATGGAATGCTGGCTGGTCAAGGGGGAGACGGCTGCTGGAGGAGGGGAAGAGGGAAAAGGGAAAAGGGGGAGTGAAGAAAGGAACGGGATATGGTTTTTGGGTGGAATAGAAGGGGGTGGTGGTTGCTTTTCGAGAAGCTCTGAACGAATATTGTGGTTAATTTCCTCTCTTCCCTTTTTTTTCTTTTTCTTATTCTTCTCCCGGACGACTATGTTCTCGCTCTTTTTTCTTCTTCTTCTTCTACTTTATCTTTTTTTTGTCCGGTTACTTGTTGTCGTTTATTCTATTATCAAAGACCTTGTTCTTCCTTCTATAGCGGGGGGGGCCCCTACTGCAATGAATGGCATGGCTTTCTCTTCCTCTTCCACGGCTCTCGACAGCACGTTTCCCATGTCTCGAGTAACAAAATCCATCGACCTAGTACCTATACCCTTACATACACCAAACCCGCCCAGTATGCTCCCAGCAACCCCCCCACCCAGGCCCTGTTCTAAGAAGAAGCAACAGTACTCGTATTCATAGCTGTAGTTTGTGTAGTTGGTAGTAGTAGTAGTAACGAAACTAGATAGAGTACAAGAAAGAGAAAGTCTAATTTAATGATCTGTGATGGGGAAAAAGACCACGGAACTGGTTATGGAAGAGGTGTGCGCGCATACAATCAAATCCATCAACGTCGCATCAACCACGCCAGACAACAACTTGAACGTGGGTGGACTCGAGAGTGTTCATTCAAATTCCCCAAAAGAAAATATGACAAGTCTCTTCCTCAACCAAGCAACTATCATATTCAATTTGCAAAGTGACCAATATACAGAGACGATAGGGCTAGATCTACAAAAAAGCATGATTCATATGGAGATACCCATCAACGCCCGTTAACCTCCAAACCTCCACCCTCACCACCTCTTCTGCTGCCCATACCCCCTATTACCCCCCCCTCTCCCACCTCCTCTATTATACCCGCTATTATGTCCCCCACGTCCCTGCTGTTGTTGCTGCCAGCCGTTCTGATAACCCTCCTGCGGTCCCGTCGGCGGTGGGGGAGGCGGCGGAAGGTGCCCAGCCCACCCCCCTTGAAATCCCATCCCCATCCCCGGACCCCCAGGCGGGGGTGGAGGTGGCGGAACACCAGGGAAAAACTGCTGGTGCTGCCCACCAGGTGGTGGTGGTGGTGGGGGCGGCGGTGGAGGCCAAGCCCCGTGAAAGTTCGGAGGTGGGATCGGCATCGGCTGTCCACCAAATAGATAGTTTGGTGGGAAGTTCCCGGGGGGAAAGTTGAGAGGGGGTGGTACAAAGCCCGGCTGGTGTGGTGGTTGTTGTTGAGGTGGAAAGTGGGACAGTGACGGGTTGACATAGGGTGGGCGGCTAGGTGGTGGTGATCGGTGGCGTGGTTGCTCTCGCGATGGTGGTGGTGAGTAGCTTGGGCTTTTAGGGAAGCTTCCTGTTGGGCTTTTGCTTCTTCCACTGCGGCTGCGAGATCTTGAGAGAGATCGAGCCCTGGATCTGGATATGGATCTGGATCTGGACTGGGATCGTGAATAACTGCGGCTGCGATGTCTCCGTGAACGTGCGTCTCGGCTGGAGCGTGATCGGGATCGTGACTGGGATCGACCAGAGTAGGATCTGCTTCTGCTCCTGCTCCTACTGCTGTTTTTACCTGAACGTCCAGGACGGCTTCGGCTGTGGCGTGGCGATTCCGAGACTCGCGGGCGTTTGAAAGCAGGCCGGTCTGAACTTCTGCTTGAGATACTGTAATTTCGACGACGTGCGCCACCACTGCGAGATCGACTGGTCGAGCGGCTGTAGGAACGTGGTGATCGCGTCCTGCCTCTTCCTCTGCTATCGTTTCGCTCGCCCTGTCGCCCACCATTCCGCTTCCGAGCCTTCATGTTTTTGCAAAACTGTCGAGACCAGCCGTAGTATGTATCGCCACCGATGATATCGCCCGTGATCTCGTCAATCTCGACAACCTCTCCCATCTGGCCAATATCTCGTGGCACCTCGTCGAAGTCCGCTTCATTCGAGTAAATCTTATCGATATCGAGAAGGAGATTTTTGACCGCTTCCACCAGATTGGGCTCCGCTGGTCCTTTGGTCATCTCTAGCGGCTTGATTACTGACGGGTTTATTGGTTTGGTCGAGTTCTTCTGAAGATGTGGAAGCCAATTGCCCGCAGGAAGATCGTACCACGGCAGCGAAGGGTCTCCGTGCATTGCTGGCATGATAAATGGGGCTGTCTTTGCCAGTTTGGCCGCAGCGGAATCTGAGGCGACGACGTGCTCGGCATCCTTAGCTGTGTCTTCCTCGACTGGCGTTTCGACTGCTGTTCGGAGCTCTTGAATATGTCCCTGGGGGAAGTACTGGTTCTCTTCCCACAGGTTGATCAGGTCTCGTAGCTTCCGAATGTGTTTGGGGCAATTGTTGAAGGAGGCAGCGCTCTGGAACAAAGCAGGCAATGCGGGCTCTAACTTCTGGGCAAAGCTATCATCGCGGTTTCGATACTTGACGTGATAGAGCAAGTCATTGAGCATATAGAGTATGTGTAGCCGGCGGCGCCTTGCCGAGGGTACGCGCTTCTTTGCTGACTGTGCGGTGACATCTTTGTCATGGCCAATCGTCTTGGAAAGGGCAACCAGGTATTTGCAAAAGTTGGAGATCCGGTTCGGCGAAGGAATCAGATTGTTCAGAGCCCATTGTTTGCATCTCTGACGCGGTGCGACTTAGCCATCAGGTCTCTCAACGGCAAACAAGCTATGGACAAAGCGTATTATCAAACCTGGACATTGGTTGGCGAGCACTCGGCGATGGTCGAGTTGAGCAGCGCGAGCATGGACTCGTAGTCATTGCGCGAACAGGGGACCGGATCAGGGCGGAAGAGAGCTGTGGTGAGCAGCATCTTTGCGACGGTCAGCTCTTTCGACGCCGACTCCATCGTGAAGGTTGAGGGTGTTGCTGCCACGCTTCGGGATCGGTTGATAATGAGTACCCTTGTGGTTTCTGCAGATTCGCGAATAATTATTTGGAGGAGGTTGAACCAAGTCGCGCCAAGTCGGCTTACAGCACCCTTGACCCGGCACAATAGCCCCACAGCTATGCACGGTTATTAGGTCGGTACAGTGTGCACACGGTAGGTTAGCCTCAGGGTAAGAATGCCAGGCGTGTTGGTGTATGACTCTATTTACTTTTCTTGTGGACATGAGTGACATGTTGACCTGTTGAAAGCTCAATGGCAAGCTAACGAGATGAACTGTGAAGATCAACATGGCAATGCTTTTTCTTTTGATGATCAGGGTTGCCAACTACGAATGTCCTGGTGTTAGTGCTGAAGATTCAAAATATAGCCCTTCTCATTCTCTGATGCATAGAATCGTAAAACGTCATGAAATGAAAGCTGGCACATGCCAGTATAAGGACCTGTGCAGGTTGCTGCTGTTTATACAATCTCAACTTTGGTTCTGGCTTTGCCCCGGTGCCTTCCGATGATCGGCTACTGAAACCCCACGACTCGTGTCCAATCCGCCATCCACCATCCGTTTGTTCACCTGATTCCGGCCAGTCCACTACCTGACCCCTTATGAGAACCGATCACCTTTCGGACTGCGGAAGGGCACGCTGGCTTCATACTTGCTCTTCTCAACCAACCTCTCGCCCTCGGTGGCAGGCGCATGCCTTGTAGGGGCCGGATCGTTGCCTGTCTCTAGGCTTGGTGAGCCGACTGTATCTGTCCTCGCTGGCGTACCATTGCTAGGTGGGGCTGCGGCAGAGCCACCCATTGCTGAGGAAGAAAGCGGTTGAGTCGGGACATTCTGCGAGTACTCGAGCGATTCAACCATGCTCTTTCTCTTCCGCTGCTCCTCGAGGCGAGCACGTCTGTCGGCATCGATGCCTTGCTTCGCGAAGTAGTAGGCGCCGCCACCGGCTATGAAGGGTGAGCAAGTGTGCTCTACACATTGGTGACTGGAACTGGCATACCTAGACACAATGCGCCCCAGCCCGCCCTAGTTCGCCGTGTCAATCAGCAGGTTCGGCATGGAGTCCGTATGGCGGAGCATACCAGAATGACTTGACCTAGATAGCGCAGGATGTTAGTCGAAGCTGCTACGTCATTGTATCCTTATTCAGAAATACGTACCGTGTTCATTTTGCTGTCTGTATCAGGAATGTGTGGTTTAGGTGACGGTAGGAGTCAACGTGCTGTGAGATCCGTTGAGCGAGAGATAAAAAACCACGGCAATGGATGCAGGTTCCGATCTATCTTCGTCTAAAAAGACTTTGTCGTCAATACTTCATAATGGGGTGATGTGCAGGATAAGGGCCTAGCTCCTGTCGACTGATCTGAGTGGTCAGTGCGGCAGAAGACCTCGGCCATCAAGGTCCCGCTCCCCGACAGCCTCAACGGCTTTTCCAGCAATGCAGCGAGCTTGGACCATCCCGCCATTTATAGTGGGCTGTGGCGCACCGCAACCTCACCCGTGACCACACACAGTCTTGAAACATGGACTTGTTGGGGTGAGGTGGCTCACCATGCAGGCCTCCATCTCCGATATAAAACAGAGACTCATCTTTCCCTTTACCCTCGGATGGTTGCTCATGTTTTGCCTCAGGGTGTTGACGAGTGGTAATCTGCCATTAGTTTTGAGGCCGAGTCCGGGCTGTCCTACCGTGTCAGTGGTTTGATAACATTAACCTATTGGGCCGCCTGTCCATGGCGGGCTCATTGTGAATAATTTTCAGGGGAAACACCTTTAAACTCTTGGGAGATGCAGGTAGGCAGTTGGGGTTGGCTGGGAGCGCATTACAGCCAAGAGTTTCTGGAAGCAAGCTATGTGCATCGAATGGACAGGCACGACATTACACATGGCCAATCCAGACCCAAAATTAGCCTGCCAACAGAAGTGGCCGAAGTCTTCCATCTGGACTTCCATACGTGTTTCGCTTTGCAGAGTGGCTGCTTGCGGCGGCCAAAAGGGGCTCTTCACAGTCCAAGTGGGGCCGAAGGTAGGTAGAGTGTGAGTTGTTCCTGTTCCAAACTTCGGATCAAGTGTGCGCCTCGGACCTCTCTTTGAAGTACCTTTACGGAACATCGTCATTCTGCCCCTACCTACCCAGGTAGGTACAGTCCCGGATCAGCCACGGGGCACTCACGTCCCCACTATCCAGCCCAGCACCAACACTGCCCCAGGCAAAAGAGCCCCCTCCACCCGCCCGCCGCAGCGGTAGGTTCGCATAGAACACAACCATCAACCGTCTCCCTTGGAATTTCGGGTATTGGCATTGGCGACAAGAAACGAGAAACACGCGACCGCTCTACTCCTGATCCGCCTCGCTCTCTCAACCGCCCTACTGCTCTCACCCGCTTGCCTCAAACTTGCCAACGATACGATTCAACTTGCTACAACACTCTACAATACGCTCTGGTCGCGAGAGCTTCGAAGGGTGTTATGGGCAAAGCGGTCCAAGGACCATAGTTCGCAACGGACCTAGATGACCATGGATGGCCCAGCTGACAACGGGACCGACGGCACGTCGATTGTGAGTGAAATCGAAGGCGGTGTTGTCTTGGTGGTGCTGGGTTACTGTTGCAGATCTCGAGGCTGACCATGTCCTTCTTTCACAGAGACCTGTCTCGTCGCTATTGGCAAAGTTTGAAAACTTGACCAAGCCCGGTGACTCTCAACCCGGCACACCAACCCGAAATGCATCTCCCACCCCGGCGCCGGTGCCGGTGCCGGCGCCAGCCCCGAAGCCCGGTCGACTCCGTGAGCGGGATCCGAGTCCCTCCGCCTCAACGCCCCGCGAACCCCCTCCAATACCGGCGATGCGACCCAAAGACAAGTTGACGCTCCAGAGCCTCCACCCTGCATCTGCAAACACCAGTGCGTCGAGCTCGCCAATACGAACAGTTCCCCCTCCAGTTAGCCCAAGGCCGAAACCCACCAACGCCCCAGCGCTGACGGTTGAGCCGCCGCATTCACCACCAAAGAGAGGCGTAGGAGGTATTCCTACGGGGGATCGTCCGGCATTTATCAGCACCGACTCTCTCGTCAAGTCGTCCTCTCCAGCGACAGCAGGGAACCAGTTCAACTTGCCGAGTCGAACTCACACACCGTCGTCGGAGCCCCGGAAGTCCCCGCGTATGGCGCCCGCCCGGCCTCCGTCACCTCCTCCGCCTAGACGGTCGGTAGAGTTGCGGCGGGAGCGAGAGATGGGCCATAAGCCGGTACCGCCTCCGATCAACCGGGCAGAGAAACCCAGTTCACGCTTCACTCTGTTTGAGCAACCAAGCAAACCCGCTCAGTTGAGTCAGCCCATCGATATTCAGAAGCGGCCAAGTCCAAAGGTGTCACCGTTCAACAGCCCACCCAGCAGTGGAGGATCGCCAGATGAAGCAGATATTCCCCCAGTGTTACCTACCAGGCCGCGGCCACAGCAGCCGCATCACCAACAGCAACACAGTCTCCATCAACAGCACGCAAGCCAGAACCAGCCCCCTGTTGGCGTAAAGAGGTCAAATACCTTCCACGTTGGTTTCGACCCGCCACCTCTTCACCCTTCATTAGCCACAAGGAGACGAGGAAAGGACGAGCCTTTAACACCGCAAATCACGGGCGACCGGCCGGCGCTACCGGCACGACCACAAAGCATCATCGAGTCGGTTCGCGCTGCAAATTCCGTCTCGGCACCACCCCCACGGCCCCCGCGGCCAGGAGTTAACACGAGTGTGGCGTCAACGATTCAACAGAAAAGGATAACCTCGACACCAGTGACACAGGCGCCCCCTCCTATTCCACGGCTCAATGGTAGGTCCATGACCGTGGCGGATCGGATGCCTGGTAGAGTGTCCAATGAATACCATCCCCCGCCTCCTGCAACACCCGTTGAAGCCAGGCCTGTTGATAGTCAGATTGCGGGGACGCACAAGGCGGATTTGGGTTATCCAGACACATCAAGAACCAACCGAAGCAAGCCGTACTTGCATAAGGGGGTCCATGAAATCGCCACAAAATATGACAGCCGTATGTTTGATGTATGCGGGGCCTTTGTGTGCACGACGGGCAGTTATACCAGGGCCTGGAACGTGATGGATGGGGAATTGGTCATGAGCTTGGCCATGAGCGAGGGCATGAAAGGCGCATCTGTGGCTTTCAAACCGGGAGAGAGCGTTGACGAGGAGGGCGCGAGGATATGGATCGGAACCAACAACGGCGAATTGCTGGAGGCTGATGTCTTGTCGCAAAGTATCGTCAACAACAGACCAAACGCTCACGGCCGCTACGAAATCATCAAGATTTACAGGCACTTCAATGAGCTGTGGACGCTGGATGAGAGTGGGACACTGCACGTCTGGGGGCCGGCTGACGGTAGCAATCTGCCGAGTTTGGCATACCCTCCCACGCAGACCTTTCGTGTGCCCAAGGGCCATGCTTTCTCCATGGTGGTTGGCGATGAGCTCTGGCACGCCACAGGCAAGGAAATCAGGGTTTTCCTACCAACTCTTGACGGAAGGACACAGTTCCAGGTGCTTATTCGACCCCTCATTCAGGACAGCGCTGGCGAGATCACTTCGGGCACTCTGCTCGCGTCCGATCCGGACAGGGTGTTCTTCGGCCACAACGACGGAAAGGTCAGCATTTACTCGAGAAAAAGCTACACTTGCCTCGGCGTGATGAATATCAGCCAATACAAGATCAATTCTCTTGCGGGTGCGGGACGGTATCTATGGGCAGGGTACAACACGGGCAAGATATCAGTCTACGACATGGATCAAACGCCATGGGCTGTCAAGAAGGACTGGCAGGCCCACGATAACCCGGTAGTGAAGTTGATTTCTGATCAGTCGAGCTTTTACAAGCTGGATCGTCACCAGGTGGTCTCCCTAGGCGCGGATAATATGCTGCGTGTTTGGGATGGGTTACTTCAGGACGACTGGCTTCAGGCGAAGATGAAGCAGCATGATGCAAGGTATTGCCAGTTTGAGAAGATCAAGGCTTTGGTTCTGACGTGGAATGCGGGAGCCTCGACGCCTAACAGCCTCAACTATTCGAATGATGACAGGGTGTTTATCGAGAATCTGCTGAGGAGCAGCGATTCGCCTGATATCATCGTTTTTGGCTTCCAAGAGCTGGTTGATTTGGAAGACAAGACTCTGACTGCGAAGAGGTTTCTGAAGCCCAAGAAGAAGGAGGGGACGGATCAGGAACGGATGAGCCATCAATACCGGAACTGGCTGGCGCACCTCAAGCAAAGTCTGGATCAGCACATGAATGGGGAGCTGTACCATGTCTTACATTCAGCACCACTTGTGGGATTGTTTACGGCCATTTTTGTCAAGGCAGACCTCCTGGGCCGTATCAGCAATCTTAACAGCGCTGAAGTCAAGCGAGGCATGGGAGGCCTTCACGGAAACAAGGGCGCCATTGTGGTGAGGTTTATGGTGGATGACACATCGCTCTGCTTCATCAACTGCCATTTGGCGGCTGGACAGTCTGGGGCAAATCAGAGACACAACGACATTGCCGCCATCTTGGAGGCGTCGTTGCTGCCGAGCGAAAGGGACGCCTCGGTGCGATTTGATAGCTTTGTTGGTGGTGGGGACGGGACAATGATTTTGGATCATGAACTCTGTCTGCTGAACGGCGATCTCAACTACCGAATCGACACCATGTCGCGAGATACGGTCGTCACAGCAGTCAAGGCGGGCAATCTGGCGAAGCTCCTTGATCGGGATCAATTATTGGTGGCTAGGAGAAGGAACCCCGGGTTCAGACTGCGGGCCTTTGAGGAGCTCCCAATCACCTTTGCCCCGACGTACAAGTATGATGTTGGGACGGACAATTACGACACGTCAGAGAAGAGACGGAGTCCCGCGTGGTGCGACAGGTTGTTGTTTAGGTGCGGGGCCGGAAGAGGAAGGATAGAACAGCTGGATTATAGGAGGCACGAGGTCCGAGTGTCGGATCATCGGCCAGTAAGCGGGAGGTTTAGATTTGAGGTGAAGAAGGTGAGGGGTAGGGAGAGGGCGCAGGTTTGGATGGAGTGCCAGCAAGAGTTTGAGGATTTGAGGGTAAAGGAGGGAAGAGGAGAGAAGTGAGTTGTTCCATTTTTGCTGGTTTCGTTGTCGGAGCAAAGACTAACGCCAATATGCAGGTTTTTCTACTTGACAAACGTGATTGGGTATGACGAGGCGACATCAACACAATTAATCGAGCAGCAGCAGCGGTCGAGCAGGTCTGCTGTTGGTGGGAGGAGAGATCATAGAAGTCCGAGTGGACATAGGGAATGAGGAAACATGACGCCGTGAGAAAAGGGGGGTAATGGCAACAGCGACGAAGTAACTGAACAGCCATACATGACAACACATATATCGGAAGCATAGACAGGGGAATTTAGGGGAGGGATGGGCTTGTTTGTTACGAAAAGATAGCGATGCGTTTGTGGTGTTTTTAGAGAGCCTGTTCTGTTCTACAATTGGATTCAGGAGGAACGGGAGAGACGCAAAAAGAGAAGACATAATTGAAGAGATGAAATATGAAGAATATTTAATGTGTAGATGGGATGAATTACGGAATGATATAACTTACATAATATGAAGGGATATAGTCTATTCAAAGGGTTGTTTGTTCCTGCATGAGATGTGGGGTAGGAAGCTCAATGATGTCATTGTTACAATGGGTGGTCAGCTGTGAGGACTGAACCAGCAAGCGATGAGAGCTGAGGGCGAGAGCTGGTTGGTGACAAGTGAGAGGCTTGAGATGGTAACTGTCGGTCTTCGGCCTCGGCCTTTGGGGTTGATTGCTAAGCATATGGAGGTATCACGAGTGCCCCTCCTTACTGGAACGTCAAAGTTATAAGTCTACCCGCCATTTAATATCATATACGTCTTTCAGCACTTGTCGTCTCTTCTCGCCTTGATGTCACTTCTCAAACAAGAGAACACAGCTAGCTACATGAATGACCTCCCTCCGGCTTCTTAGGTTCGCTCCCAACGCACGGCACCTTGTCACCCGCACATCACCACCACCACTACCACCTCACCACCAAGTCAGAATGTCCTCCTCCTCCTCCTCCGCCCCCCCAGAAATGAACCTCACCCCCAGCAACACCGGCCTCTGGGGCATAACCCAGACGCCCCCCGCCGCCTCCAAGACCTCGGAGCTGCTGCAGAGGGACATGGAGTCCCACCACGTCTTCTTCAACCGGTCCGGCTTCCACAACCACATCCCGCACCACCTCCTCGCCCTCTACGGCACCGGCGCGGGCCCGGCCCACCTGCAGTCTGCCTACGACTCCAACGCCTCCTACCAGCGGCCTGTGATGCCCGAGCACGAATCTGTCACCCTCACGCCGGAAACGCTGAGCAGATACTACGGCAGGGAGGAGTACTACCCTGATTATCTGAGGTTTTTCAAAAATGAGATCGCGAGGGTCGGGTGGAGGGAGACGGTGGGGAGGTATTTGTTTGAGGAGGGGGAGGGGAAGGAGGATCTGATGGTGAGGTTGTTTGGGGGGTTTCTTCACCCGCTGATTCAGCTCATGTACGGGGTTGAGTGGGAGCTTCCTGGGGTGGTGGCGGAGGGGTTGGCGCAGGCGGCGGTGCATAGGGATGATTTGAGGGAGTTTTTGCTCACGGCGGAAAGAAGGGGGGAAGAGGAAGGGGAAGGGAAAGGGAAAGGGAAAGGGGAGGGGGTGTTGGAGTTGCTGGGGGAGATCAGCAAGAATGAGAAGCTGGCGAAGGCGGCGAGGTGGGGGGATGAGAACAAGATCCGGGATGGGGTTTTGGTCAGGGCGAAGGAGGAGATGATCAGTCTTGCGGCACGGGTGAGCATTAGAGAGGAAGAGGTGGAGGAGAAGACGGCCGAGATGTTTAATGCTGCGGTGTGGGTGGCTTCAGGGGCGGCGGTGAGCATGCCGCTGCACCAGAACAAGGTGCCGAAATATGACTTTTTTCTGATGCACCATGTGAACGCGGCGCCGTTTTTTGTCACGGTGAACAGGATGGATTGGATCCCGGCCAGGACGAAGAAGAGGCTGTTGGAGTGGAAGGTGAGGATGGACTTGTTGCAGTTTGTGGCTAGGGGGTGTCCGGAGTTGAGGATGGAAAGGCTGGAGGGGTACAGGCCGAAGAAACCGGAACAGGGGGGGAAGATTGAAGGTGAGACTTTTTTCTTCTATGGATTGAGAATTGGTATAGAAGCTGACGGGAGGGGAACGACACAGATATTATTGCGAGATTGCACACCTTTGATGACGATGGGCACGCCATCAAGCTGGGGAGGGCGACGGTGATATGTAGGAACATCTGTCGGGGGTATGAGCAGAAGGAGGGGTTCAAGATCAAGGGGGACTTGTGGGAAAAGATCTGCCACTTGATTGTCGACTCGGTGGAGGCGCCGGGGGAGCACTGGGTGCGGAGTGCTGGGTTCGAGGAGGCTTGGAAGGTATGTCTGCCATTTGCCCTTGTGAGAGGGCAGAGACTAACAAGTAATAGGACATCCCCAATGTCGACGACAGCAAGTTGTGAACCGAGAGGAAACAGGATGTGGTATCAAAATGGTATCAATCATTTTTTCCGACGCCAGCCTTTTGCCTTTAACCTAGTATAACATAATATTAAGCAGAAATCATCCAAACCCCCTTTACTCTAACCCGATCCACTCCCCTTCACTCTCCTCCACCAGAATATCATCCATTGTCACCTCCTTCTGCGTCGACGGCAGAGCCTTGACCTCCAAATCACCATTAGCATTCCACTCAATCGTCTTTGGCTCCTTCCCAGCCTGCGCCGCCTTGCTGTTCGCCTGCCCAATCAGATAATCAACCGTGTAGACGTTATCATCCGCCAGCCGTCTAATCTCATCCCTCATCTTGGCCACCGCCCTCGACACAATCCTCAGCTCGACATCAACCTTGCCCCGGTTGGCCATCAACCACGCGCCGTGCTTGTCCACGAGAGCCTTGATCCACAGCATGCAGAACTCCACGTGGGGCGACTGCTCCGTCTGGGCGGCCACATACCGCAGCAGCCTCGCCACGTAGACAGTCGGGAATTGCTCTACCACCAGGCCAATATCTGTGTAAGGAATGGCCTGGAACACCCTCTGGATCAACCCCGCCTCGTTGAGACGGAACGCCATGACCAGCGCCTTGAGGTAGTCCTTTTCGTTTTGCAAAACGGCCAGGGTGGAAGCGGGGGTGATTTCCATGTTGAGATCAAAGGGGTCGAACTGAACCGTGTTGTCTAAGCTGTAGATCAACAGGCCTTCTGTCGAGCAGGCGCAGAAGGACGTGCCGCTTGGGGAGAAGGCCACGCCCGTGACTCTGACCTCTGGGTTCTTCCTTCTCGCGCCGGGGTCGCCTCTCTTGGCGCCGGGCAGTGACCTGTCGATGCGGTCTTCCAGGTCGGAGGCTTCGCCTTGATCGTCGAGGAGAGCGGCGGGGCCGGCTTCGGTGACGAGCTTGCTGCTGAGGAATTCTTGGGTGCCTGACAGCGCGAGGTTGACGCTGACGGTGAATTTCTTGAGCAGGACCATTGTGGTGGCAGAGTACAAGCAGATGTACTTGCTGTTGCCACCCGCAAGAACGCAAGAGCCGTCCATGCTGTACCGGATGGTGTTGAAGCTCTTGGTGCCGGACACGTTGGCTGCCGTTCGGCGATCTGTGACTCTGCGGCCACCTGATACATCGCGACGCCCGTCAACGCCTGATACCTGAGTGGCTTCTGATACGGACCAGAAGGTCAGCTGGCCGTCTAGTGTGGAGATGGCAATCTGCAACGAGTCTGGTCTAAAAGCAATGTCCAACACATCTGACATGAGCTGCAGCGGCTCGCTGGTCTGTGTCCGGTTGAAGATGGACCATATTCTGGCGGTCTTGTCCCAACTGCCACTAACCAAGAGCCCGCCGTTGGGGGCAAACGCAAGCGAAGAAACCGGGCCCTCGTGTCCGGTAAGCCTGTCTAAAAGTTGACCGGTCTGGACGGACCAGATGTGAATGTCGAAAGAGTCGATCGAACCAGCCGCAACTACCTCGCCACTCGGGTCGACTGCCATGCAAGAAAAGGACAGTCTTTCGGGGGCAGTGAACGTCCTGAAGTTTCGATACCTGATCAAATCCCATGCTCTGACAGACCCGTCCAAACTTGCTGTGAAAAGAACATTGCCCTTCTTGGCAAACTCGCATGCTGTGATACCGCTCGTGTGCTCGGTAAACGTTACTATGCAAAACCCAGACTCAATGTCCCACACCTTGATCTTTCCGTCGTCGGCCGTTGTGACAATCCTTTGGCCATCTGGGGAGTATACCAGCGCATTCATGGCGTCGAAATGCCCCTGTTGCTTCAGGATGTATGATTCTGACTGCCACTCCCACACCAAAAGCTGACCCAACTTTGACGCACCGAAAGCGAGCCACTCGCCGCTCTTGTTGATCGTTACAAAGTCGATTTCGTTTTGCGAAATGTTGAGAGTGTGAATCTGGTTGAAGTCGGGCATCTCATACAGGCCGAAGATGCCATTCGAGAAGCCGGCGACCAAAAGATTTGACTCTGGGTGGAAAGCGGCGCATCGAAGGGTCGCGCCGTTTTGCATAAAGTAGTGCTTGTCAACGATCCGCCATTGCATATCGGTGTCGTCCATGATCTCGTCTTCGTCCTGCCCCGGCTTTGCGACATACTGCCAGTCAAAGACGGCTCCGTCTTTGCTGACTGTGTAGATTGTCTCCTGGTCCTTAGAGAACCACGCAGCGACCACACCTTGCTTGTGTCCCGACAGCACCGTGGGTGTGAACCCTTCCTCTGCGTTCAAGCTCCATATCCTCGCCGTCAGATCCTTCGATGCGCTAAGGAAGAAGCGGGAGTCGTGCGACCACTCGATATGCCGAACATCGTCAAAGTGTTGTGTGTGGGTGTGATGGCGCACAAACGGCGCAAACTCGAGATCGCCTTCCTCGTTGGTGTCGGGCGTCGATGGAACGTGCCAGAGTTCAATTTTCCTCCCCAATCCAACTGCGAAGTGGCGACCGGATGGCGCAAACGAGAGGGCTGTTACTTTTGACTTGAAAGAAAAGTGGTATAATACGACGCGGCGCGGGATGTTGGTAAGAATGGCGTGGCCATCTTCGTCGACGGAGAGGAGGATATTGCCCTGGGGGGTCAGACCTATCCTCGAGATGTTCTTTCGGTGGGCGAAGGGAAGGGTGTATGATTTGTTGTCGACGAGGTTGAAGACTGTGACCCTGTTGCCGACAGGAGAGAAGAGATGGGTGCCGTCTGGGCTGAACAGCAGATTGCCCTGGCAGTAGACTGTCCCCAGCAAATTGGAGAACTTGAAATCGGTCTTCATGGTCGGCGGTGGTGGTGTTCCTTCTGCGGGCGCATAGGAAGAGACTGATAAGGTCCAAAAAAATAACCTTGATAGCTGCTATCGCCAAGCTTGAACTTTTTGGCGGGGTCGGCGAATTCTTTCTCCTAACATCCGACGTCTTGAATGCGTTTAGCTCGGCGAGGGACCCTTGGCAGCCATTCCTGGCACTCGCAGCTGGGGAAAGTGGAAAGGGGTGACGGGGACCCACTCAATTTGCTTCCCGTTGCTCAGCCGTGGGTTCTCGTGCTGATCCGTGCACCACCTGCTGCATTGGTCTGGAAATTTGACAGCCAAATTCCCCTGAAGCACAGAGCTCCCCATTCTCTCCCACCGCCCGTAAACACTGCCCGAGACGCATTTCCCTTCCTGCGATACCCTCTTGTACTTCTACACGCTGTCCCCGTAGCAGCCGACACCCCAACCCTTACAAACAAACCACGCATCCCGATCAACCCGTCGCGTCGACAAGATGGCCCCTTCTAACGCGGAGAGCGCCTCGCCAATTGGCATTGCCAACCTGCCCAACCAGCGCCACAAGATTGTTGCGAAGAGGGGCGCCGCTTTCACCATCATGGTGAGCATAACTGTTATACAGAGTTTGAGAGGATGTCTGCTTACTTTCGGGCCCTTGAATCTAGGTTGCTGGCGAGTCCGGGTTGGGAAAGACAACATTCATTAACACGCTCTTCTCCACCACCATCAAGAACTATGCCGACCACAAGCGCCGTCACCAGAAGCAAGTTGACAAGACCGTCGAGATCGAGATCACCAAAGCCGAGTTGGAGGAGAAGTTCTTCAAGGGTATGGTAGCAAACAACGTAAACGATACCGGGACAATGGCTGACCTGGGTTCTAGTCCGCCTCACCGTTATTGACACCCCCGGCTTCGGCGACTATGTCAACAACAGAGATTCGTGGATGCCCATTATCGAGTTCCTCGACGACCAGCACGAGTCCTACATGCTTCAGGAGCAGCAACCCCGCCGCCAGGACAAGATCGATCTCCGTGTACACGCCTGCTTGTACTTCATCCGCCCTACCGGCCACACTCTTAAGCCTCTCGATATCGAGGTCATGAAGCGCCTGTGCACCCGCGTCAACCTTATCCCAGTTATTGCCAAGGCCGACACCCTCAGCCCGGCCGACTTGGCCAAGTTCAAGTCAAGAGTGAGACACCCAATTTGCCCGTGTTTGGCGGAGTTTCCATGCTGACTCAACCGATTCCAGATCCGCGCTGTTATCGAGGCCCAAAACATCAAGATCTACCAGCCCCCCATTGAGGAGGACGACGAAGCGGCTGCTCAGCACGCGCGTAGCCTTATGGCGGCTATGCCTTTCGCTGTTATCGGCTCTGAGAAGGACGTCAAGACTAATGACGGGCGTATTGTCAAGGGCCGGCAATATTCGTGGGGCGTTGCTGAGGTTGAGAATGAGGACCACTGCGACTTCAAGAAGCTCCGGTCGATCCTGATCCGCACCCACATGCTGGATCTCATCCACACGACCGAGGAGTTGCACTACGAGGCGTACCGCGCCCAGCAGATGGAGACGCGCAAGTTTGGCGAGGCCCGCCCCCGGAAGCTCGACAACCCCAAGTTCAAGGAGGAGGAGGAGGCGCTCCGCAAGCGCTTTACCGAGCAGGTCAAGATCGAGGAGCAGCGCTTCAGGCAATGGGAACAGAAGCTCATTGCCGAGCGCGATCGCCTCAACAAGGACCTCGAGCAGACCCACGCCCAGATCAAGCAGTTGGAGGGCGATTTGGAGCAGCTGCAAGGCAGCGCCGTCCGCAGCCACGGGCGCCGCTAAATGGCAGTCTCCACCGGAGCTTTGGGATGAGCTTGTGGCGACTCTCAGGGGCAACCCTGCTTCGAACCACTGCCTCCGGAAAACACACATTTTGGCCCGTTTTGTCCAAACAGTGACGACTTTCGGCCTTCATGGATATGCTCACGAATTTGCTATGGGGTGATGCGGCGGTGATTGAGCGGATTTGGTTGGGTTGACTATAATCTCCGGGGGTTTCACATTTTTTTTATTGCTGCTGTTGTTTCTTTTTACTCCGCCAAATTTATTCGAAAAGGATGCGCAAGGTGTTCGGAGAAAGAAAGATTACACTCATGGGGGGAAAAGGGATGGAAAAGATATACTTGGTATCTCTTTTTTTCGTCCTGCCTCTTGTTTTTTCGAGCTTTTTTTTCATGTTTCTCTCGCGACAGAAAAAGCAACCCCCTTTTTTACCTCACTTTTTTTTTTTACACCTTTTTTTGAGACTTAGTCACGATGTAATTTAGTCGTCTTTTAGTCGTCTGTCTAGTCACCCCTTCCCCCCTTTCATGATACCAAATAATGAGAAAGGCTGTTACACATTGTTTTGAGAGGCTGTTTGGAAATTTACCAGTTGCCAGTGTTTTGTTGCTGGTATAAATTGAAGAGATGACGGGAGTATCAGCGTGTCGATTCATTCCCGAACACGAAGCCCAAAGTAAGCTTTCATGCTTTGTTGATTTCGTTGCGACCTTTGATCCATGTGTATATACTCCCACCTAAATAGGTTGACAAAACCAAGATACCCAGTAACCAACACGGTTCAACTCTCCTTCATTAGAACCCCAGCTTGGTTTCTTATTTTTTTTGGTTCAAAACGCTGTAATATGGAAGAACTACCTCTGCCCACCCCGCACTAAACAGCATCCATAGTCGCCCTCGTAGTCAGCTGCTCATTCTTGTTGCCCAGCTTGGAGATCTGCAGAAACGCGTCCACCCCGTACCCCTCCAGGCTGTGCAGCGCCAGCGTACCGGCCCAGTACTCCGCGTACACCCTGCTCAGCGGCAGTCCCATCCCCAACCGCAGATTCGGCGGCCTCGACGACAGGCTCGCGAGGGAGCTGTACTTGGCCCTGTCTTCCCTCTCCTTTTCCTCCGCCGACAACGACTGAGCGCTCTGGTGCCCGTATTTCTGATGCGAAGTCTCGATCTTCTTGTTGCTCTCCGGGTTGATGTCGTCGATCTGGAGCTCCTGCATCGTGGCCGCCATCTTGGGCACCTGGCCGAGGTTGGCGAGGATTTCCATGCTCGCGGGCCCCTTGGAGAAAGACCAGAGGTAGGGCATGCTTTCCCGAGGTATCCCGCCCCCTTGGTCGGAAATCCGGATGATGACGTGCTGGTTTGACTCGCAGATTGTCACCTCTATCGGGGGAGGTGGGCAAGTCTTGTGCTTTGATTTCTGGTGCTTCTCCACCACGGCCTGGACAGAGTTCCGGAGGAGCTCGCCGATGATGTATTCCAGGTGGGAGAGGATATAAGGGAAATTTGCCTCGAGGTGGCCGACGATTTTGATTTCGGGGAGGGTGATGTCGGGGCCGTAGGCGTGGCGGGCGATGGAGGTGACCGCGTCGCCGCAGCGGGAGACGACGTCCTTGGCCACGCACTTGAGAAAGACCTCGCCGATGAAGTCGGATTCGGAGAGCTTGGCCCCTGGGGAGAACCAGGGGGCGTGGAAGGTTTCGGTCAGGGCTAGGTGCTGCTCGGCTATTACTCTGCGGGAGATGCGGGACCGGAGGATGGTGTTCATGAACTTGTCTAGCTCGGCGGCGTCCTTGAGGCCGTTACACTCGAGGATGCCCATGGCGAGCTTGGGGATGACGGTCAGGTGGGCGTTGAGCATGGTTCGGATGGTGGCGCAGAGGCGGTCATTGTCGTCGAGATTTTTGACCTCCCTGACCTTGCGGAAGGTGTCGAAGGCTGTGTAGTATAGGTCGTACACTTCATTAAAGTGCTTGTTAGTGACTACTACGTAGGGGAGCTTTTGCATGTCTCGAATGCGGTGGGCGATTCTTGTCGGCAGCTCTGTCCGGACATAGTTGGCCGAGCTGATGAGTCTTGACTCTGTCAAGGACCGGCCAAACACCATAAGCTGGCGTAGGCTGATGGGCCTGGCCTCTTTTGCAACCCATCTGTAGAGGAGAAAGTCAGAAACCAACTACTGGCCAAAGGTTTGAGATTGCGCAACATACTCATCCAACACTGACACCGGACGCCACTTGGGACTATGAGCATGACTTTGGCTGCTGCCATGACTGTATTGCCGATTTGGCAGCTGAGCGCGTGCTGCCACTGCCGCGCCCCAGGTTCTCAGCTCCCCCGCTCTGCTACTCAACCGGACGGCGGCCGTGACATGTTGAAAGCGCCGCATACCGTCGGTGCCATGCGATGTGAGGAAAAGGTAGCCGGCCGAGATCGGAATTGGTGCACGAAGCTGTCAAGCTTGAAGGCGGCTTACATCGGCCGCTGGAGTGGAGAGAAAGAGGTGCTATAACATGAGATTTCAAGGAAAGAAGGTGTTGTTGCTGAGAGCACACGCACACGTTGCTCTGGCCATGGTGCAGTTGCAGGAGCTCTTCAAAGACAATGATGTCTGCCCACAGCAGGTTGCAATGCGGCATGGGAATCAGATCAGGCCCGAGGTAGGTCCTCCCTGACCTGACGGGAACCGGCAATTTACCCCACATTTTGCATATGATCCGTGCACCTGGCCTTGCAAGTAATAAGTCTTCTTCACAAGTCTTTTCATCTTGAGTTGCTGTTCAACTTTGGCCGGGGATGGCTTCCAGGTACCTGTCCTACGTAATGCCACTTTAAGTTGTACAAGATCTAGGTTCTTGGGAGATATGGTTTCTGTGTGGCTGCAAGCTGCTGCCGTTAGCCCAGCCTCAAAGATTGGGCTGCTAAAGGGCTTGAAAACTGCCTCATTTCTGGCTCAGAGATCAGAAATCTTGTTTCATTGCCTGCCTGTTTTTCCCCCAACTGACTGGCAGTCTTCAGATTGTTTTCTCTTTCTTATGGCAGAGCTGAGTGTCACATACACATGTGCCCAACACTGAAAGCAAGTCCCTATATGCACGCCCTGTTGTCAGCCGAACTGTCTTCCAAAAAGCCACAAGATATCCATTGCACTTATCAGTACCTATGATCAAAGCTTTAGATAACAATAAGATATACGTATACATTGGCAACTTTTGTGAGCTGTTGTGTATGCTTTCCTCCTACCTATGTAGTCTATAGTCCCCACGTCATGGCGGGGCTCAAACTGTGCATGTTAAGGAGGTACATACATCCGCCAGCTCTTTATGATGGCCAAGTACTTCATAGTGAACAGCATATGCAAAGGTTGTGGCTTAACGCCGCATTCAGCCCAAGCACAAATGCTGCGCCTTCTTGGCCATTTGGCAGCAGAGAGGCTCAGGTGGGTTTCTTTTTGCCTTCCCCAGATCCCATTCCACCTGGGCATATTTCACCGTCCACCACGAGTGCCGGGCATCCAACCCTTGATCCCGCCCACCATCTAACGCAGAAGTCGCGATTCCAAAAGAGACGTGTTCCGGCTCCCCTAGAATCTTGGTGAATTTGGCCCCGCAACACCTCAGCTGCTTGCAGTTGCTGTGCCGGATCGCCCGACAGCAGCCCACAGCCGTCAACCACCCACCACCCACCTACCAAGCCGTGGACCCCTCTCTCCACTGGCTGCCCGTGGCTCACAAGGAAGCTTGACAGTCGCCAGCAACCTTCGTCACCTGCTCACGCCGCCCCTTCCCAAGAAACCTGGACTGGAAACCTACTGCCAGAGTAGCGTTTGGTCGTTGGATATGGTAAGCTTTTTCCTTGTCTAAAGAGCAAGATTTCCTTCCGCAGGAACAAGCAAGCGCCTGGGCTTGTTGATTGCCTTTCAAGTTTCCTTCCTTTCACTCTCCCACTCTCAACCTCCCGTCCGCTTTCTCGCCAACGCCAACCACCCCCCATCCCATCAACTGCCGTAGTGCAGTGTTCTACATATTACCCTCTGCTTCGTCACACGCCTCACCAAACCAGATTTGCGATTACTCGCCAACATCGCCGTCATGCCTGGGCTCGAGCCCTTCCCACCGGCTTCGCCAATTCCCGGCTTTGCTAACCTGACTATTCAGGCCGACAACCACCACAATGGCGACGCTGTGTCGCCGAATGCCATGCTGCTCGACCAGCCCGAAGAACATATCGTCGAGCCAAATGGCACCGAGTCCGAAGATGTCGCCATCATCAACCCCGACAGCATGGAGACGGATGTTGTCCTTGCCACAGACTGTACGTTGAACACCCCACTCAGGTCTTGCCTTCCCATGGCCGCCAGTACTGACCCCATACTAGTCGAGGCTATGAAGGATCAAGTGCTTGCCCCGCTGGCCGAAGAACCTCGAATTCTCGAAGATGTCGTATTCACCTGGGAAGTGGAAGGGTGGCGCAGCATGGGCAAGAAGGAGCGTGGGCCCATATTCGAAGCCGGAGGCTATCCATGGTGAGTGACGATGATCTGGCTGGTTTGGTCGTTATACTGATACTCTGTAGGCGGATCTTACTTTTTCCACATGGGAATAATGTCATGGACCAATGTTCGATTTACCTGGAGCATGGCTTCGACACCAACAGTGTTCCCGACAACTGGAGCTGTTGTGTGCAGTTTGCTCTGGTGCTGTGGAATCCCAACGACCCATCGTTGTTCTTCCACCACTCCGCACATCATCGATTCACTAAGGAGGAGAGCGACTGGGGCTTCACCAGGTTTCTTGAGTCCCGCAAGATGTTCAATGTTGTCTGGGAGAGCGCAGACCGGCCTCTGGTGGAAAATGACACGGCCAACATCACGGCTTACGTCAGAGTTGTTGAGGACGAAACGGGCGTGCTATGGCACAACTTCAACAACTACGATTCCAAGAAGGAGACTGGCTACGTCGGTCTCAAGAATCAAGGCGCTACTTGCTACCTCAACTCGCTCCTCCAGTCATTATACTTCACGAATGCTTTCCGAAAGGCCATTTACAGCATCCCCACAGAGCAGGAAGAGAATATGAACAACAGCGCTTACACATTGCAAAGACTCTTCTATCAGCTCCAGACTTCAAACGTCGCTGTTAGTACCAACGAGCTGACCAAGTCTTTTGGCTGGGAGACGCGACACATTTTTGAGCAGCAAGATGTTCAAGAGCTGTCCAGGAAGCTCATGGAGCGTATGGAGGAAAAGATGAAGGGTACCGACCTGGAAAAGGTGCTCCCCATGATGTTCAGCGGCAAGATCAAAACCTACATCTCCTGCATCAACGTCCCCTACGAATCAAGCCGCATCGAGGACTTTTGGGACGTCCAGTTGAATGTTAGCGGCAACGTCAATCTGCTGGATAGTTTTCAAGACTATATCCAAGTGGAGAAGCTCGACGGAGAAAACCAGTACTTCGCCGGGGACACATTCAAGTTGCAGGACGCCAAAAAGGGGGTCATCTTCAACAGCTTCCCCGACGTCCTCCATTTGCAGCTGAAGCGGTTCGAGTACGACATCAATCTCGATACCATGATGAAGATCAACGACCGCTACGAGTTTCCTGAAGAGTTTGATGCCTCGGCGTATCTGTCGAAGGACGCTGACAGGTCTGAGCCATGGGAGTACGAGCTGCACGGCGTACTAGTGCACAGCGGTGATCTCAATGCCGGGCACTATTATGCGTTCCTGAAACCGGAAAAGGATGGCTGGTGGTACAAATACGACGATGACAAGGTCACCAAAGCCACAAAACGCGAGGTGCTGGAGGAGAACTTTGGCGGCTACTACAAGACTGCCGGTGGCCGTCCCCAGCTCAATGCCAAGAAGCAGCCCATCATGCGGCCAAACAGCGCCTACATGCTGGTTTACATCCGCAAGTCGAGATTGGACAAGGTTCTCTGCCCTGTCACGCCAGCCGATGCTCCAGAACATCTCCAGAAAAGGTTCGAGCTGGAACATGCTGCACGTGAAGCTAAGCGCAAGGAGAGAGAAGAACAACATCTTTACCTCAACGTTAAAGCCGTCACAGATGAGACATTCAAGGCTCATGGTGGAGTTGACCTGACGGCATTTGATGCCCTTGTGGATTCGGAACCGGGCTCCTACAAGCAGTACAAACTCCTTCGCACGGCTTCGATGGCGGACCTGGTCAATGAGATAGCCGCCGACATAAGGGAGGATCCAAAACGTGTACGGTTGTGGATTATGGTCAACCGTCAAAACAAGACAGTTAGACCAGATCAGCCTGTGATGGACCTCCGCCCAACAGTCGAAGAGACGTACAGCAGAGCCACGGCACATAGGGATCAAGCCCTCCGTGTGTGGGTTGAAATTGCTGACGAAGTCGACGCTGATGGGGCCGCCGTCTGGCCGACCTATCCCGGGCTACCCAATGGTGTGGTTGTCAAGAATGACTTGATTCTCCTCTTCCTGAAGTGGTTCGATGTGGACTCGCAGTGCTTGCGAGGTGTTGGCCACATTTACTTCAGCAAGGAAAAGAAGGTTGAAGATCTCATTCCCGTCATTTTGAAGAAGATGAACTGGGGCGATAGGTTGCCCAGCGATGAAAAGATTCAGCTATGGGAGGAAATCAAGCCTAGCATGATCGAGGGTCTCAAGGTCAAGCTGACGTTGAAAGCCGCCGAGCTTCAAGATGGAGACATTATTTGCTTCCAGCGAGTCCGTGACGAGAAGAAGTACAAGCTGGGTCTCGGGGTCGAGAGGCAAACCTCTGAAGAAACGTAAGTCGTGATAGTTTGATCTTGTTTTCTTTTTTGGAACGCATTGGCTTACTTTTGCAAACAGTGTCAGGGGGCTCGACCGCTACGAGGACGCGCGGGACTACTACGACTTCCTCAACAACAAGAAGACTGTTACTTTCCACGCGCATCCGCAGAAATGCGATCCCCAGCAGTACCCAGAGTTTGATCTGGTTCTCAACACGAGAATGAACTACGATAAACTGTGTGAGAAGGTCGGGGAGAAGCTCAACGTCGAGCCCACGCACCTGCGGTTTTACACAGTTAACGCTAGCTCTAACAATCCCAGAACGGCGGTGAAACGCGGTCACCAGACATTGGCCAACATCTTGGTCCCAGCGGGCTATGGGCAGCTAAACATGAACCAGCGCAACGACGCCTTGTACTTCGAGGTGCTTGACATGAGTTTGGCCGAGTTGGACACCAAGAAAAGCATCAAGATCACCTGGCTGAGTGAGGGCATTACCAAGGAGGAGCAGTACGACGTCTTGGTGGCCAAGAATGGCCAGGTGGAAGACCTTATTGAGGCTCTGGTCAAGAAGGCCAAAATTCCCAGCGAGGAGGAGGCGGGCAAGATCCGCGTCTACGAAACCAGCAACCATCACAAGTTCTACAGGGAGCTGCTTAGAGACTATCCGGTGATCAGCATCAACGAATACACCTCTGTGGTTGCTGAGCGGATACCTGCTGAGGATGCCGAGGCCAAGGAGTCAAGTCAGTTTATTTCTTGCTTCCACTTCCATGGCGAGCCTAGCAGAGCGCATGGCATCCCCTTCCGATTCTTGGTCAAAGAAGGAGAGAAGTTTTCCGACACCAAGAAGAGGTTGGAACAGCGCACTGGTATCAAGGGGAAGAGCTTTGAAAAGATCAAGTTTGGCGTGATTCGGAGAACACAGTTCTCACGGCCTCAGTATCTGGAAGATGGTAAGTCATCCCTAACCCTTTTCTGACTTTTTATGGCGCTGACATGATATGTAGATGATATCCTCTGGGACGTTGCATCGAGTTCAGATGATCAACTGGGGTTAGACCACCCCGACCGGGCACGAACAACACGGAACGGCGCCGGGGACTTGTTCCTCAAGGGCTGAGCTTTTGAGTTTTGGTAGACAAGGCGGTCGTTATCGTTATGTAGATGATTGTTGTTGTTGTTGTTGTTGCTAGAGACACAGCGGCAGCGCGTGCATATGTACATCCCTGTCGTGTTATTGGGGCGCTCATTTTTGTTTTTATTGGTTTTTCTGGGGGTTTTTTATCTTATTCTCAGGTCTATCTATGATGGAAAGAAAAACTGGGCATTCATTTTTTCTAGGATGATGGAGAATGATGGTGATGGTGATGGTGATGGTGATGGTGGTGGTGGCTTTTCATTTTGTTATAACTGCGAGTCAAGAGCGGAAGGAGAAGGATATGCTCCCTGTCTAAGGAGGGTTTGGTTGTGTGTGGAAGTTATCGATTACCGTCTTTGGGAACTTGAGAGAGATTACACGGTGGAAGAAGTCCGAGATGGGAAGGCAAAGATGGGGGGTTGATTAGCATGATGGGATATGGTCATAGGGGGCATGATAGGAATTGTACGGATTGTTTATTTTTTTTTACCTCGTGGCGTGCTCATCGTGATTGAGCAGTTATGGCAAGAAATCACAGGCGAACCCAGGCACACTTGATATATCCGACATTACTTCATACGATACACGGTCGTGTATATGTGTGTGTGTATGTGTGATTTAGGGGAGTTTGAGAGGAAAAATAGGTAGGTAGTTATCTCTTTCTCGCCGCCCCTTTATTCAGCACACCCACACACACAGTTTAGACAACTACACGGATCCAGCCCATCATTCATCATCCATCACCCAACGCAGTAGTCAGATCTTTCCCATTGCCTTTGATTTCCTGTTCCTAATCCCTTCTTCTTCTTCTTGTTCCAAAAGCCAAAACGGGGAGAGTTGAAAGAAAAAAAAGGTTTCGAAATCGATTACCGCTTGCGATCACTAAGTTTTTTTTATTCACCCCTGTAATTAGTATCAAGATAACCCCGTATTAGTTTTCCTCGCAAACAAAACAAAAAAACAAAAACAAAAAAGAATTCCAAACCAAGCCAAAAGAGGAACTTGAATCAGGGGTTGGGGGAAGGGGAAGAGGGTAAAACTCACGTGCTCAACCTCCTACTCAAAGTCTGCAGCTTCTTATCCTGCTCCGCCTCCCTCGTCGCCCGCTCCAACGCCTGCGCGTGCTCCTCGTCCTTTTGCTTCTGCACCTCGTCGTGGCTGGGCGGCAGCCTCTCGTTCTGGATGTCCACCTTGCGCGCGTCCTCAAAGCTGGAAATCGCATTCTTGATGCCCTCGGCACCGAGCATCAGCGTGCCGGCGGGCAGCCTGCCGCCGCTGACCGTCTTGAGCTCGGTGACCCTTTCGGACTCTTCTCTGAGAACCTGGAACACCCTCGACAGGCGCCCGATGGCCAAGATCTTGTTCTTGATCGCCCGTCTCTTGAATTCGATCGAGTCTGGATCCTGGCTCCCGACGCTGCTGGCCGAGGGCAGAGGCGGGGAGACGGGGCCGGGGGAGGACGCGCTCGACTCCTCGCGAAGCTCCTCCTCGGAGCAGGTCGACAGGATGGCAATCAACATGTCGGTAATCTTCTCCCCCACGAACGGCAGCGACCACGTGAACACATCCATGAAGTTGGGCAGCCAGTACGGATGAGGGGTGCAGTTGAACTGCCTGATGTTCATGACGTTGTTCTCGTACTTGAGCACGGCCGCCTTGTTGTTGTAGACGTCCAGGTAGTTGGGGGCCGAGAAGATGGTCATGACGGAGGGGAAGCCCGTTGTGCGCGTCTTACGGTACATTCGGTACCCTGCGTCCTGGGCCTCGTGGGCGCGGATGACCGACAAGAGGTTGTTCTTTTCCAAAAAGTGGCAGGCGGCCGGGTAGGAGAAGAAGTAGGAGCAGCCGCGGACGTGGTTGTGGAGGAAGTAGTCGGTGGTTTTTTCTTGGCCAAAGTCCTCGAGGGGATCGGCCCAGAGGATGTCGCACATTAGGCCTTGGGTGGGGGGTTCGCGGAAGCGGTCAATCTGAGGAGAGGGGGGTTAGGTTGTGTTTGTTGATATGGGCAACAAAAGAAAAAAAGGGGGGGGAGGCTCACATTTCTGATGTCATCCAGGGTGTGCAGCTCCGGGCTGAGACCGCCGTGGATGCACAGGAACTGCTTGTTCATGACAGCCGCCAGCGGCAGGGAACAGAACGACTCCATGCATGCCTCGTAGATGGCCTCGGAGTACTTGTGCTTGCACTCGAGCTTGAAGGTGAAGTAATCGGTCAAGTGGCGACACTCGTGGTTGCCACGCAGCAGCCAGAGAGACTTGGGGTAGTGAATCTTGAGCGCCCACAGGTACAACACGCACTCGATACTAAAGTAGCCACGGTCGACGTAGTCGCCCAAGAACAGATACCTCGTCTCAGCCGGGTCGCCGCCGACTTCAAACAGCTTCATCAAATCGTAATACTGGCCGTGGACGTCACCGCAGACGGTGATGGGCGCGTCCATCTCGAGCAGGTTGGGCTCGGCCCGGAGGATCTCGGTGCCCTTCTTGAGGATCCATAGCGCCTGCTCCTCGGTCAAGCGGCCCTCGCGGTAGAAGTGCTGCTTTAGGAACTGAATGTCGGGCTTTTGTTGCGACTCGTCTTCGAAGAATTGCTCGTCGCTGGGCTTGTACATGGCGGGAGCTTGGACATCTGGAGAATCATGTCAGCATGCATCCATAGGTGGATATATATAGAAAGAACTCTCTACCTTTGCAAACTCTTTCCTGGGTGCTGACCTGAGTGCCATCCTCCATCACATGAATGGTGAAGTCAATCTCAGGGAGCGGCTTCTTCTGCTGTATGGCGCGAATGGCGTTGTCCACCTGCTGGTTGCGGGGGTCGAAGCCCTGGGCGCCGGCGTCCTCGGTGTCCATATTGATCGACGTCGTCGTCTGAAGTGGATAGGTCGAGAGGAGGAGGAGGAGGAGAATACACTATCGATACTCTTTGCTATCGGCAGCAGCAAAAGAGAGCACGGGGGTTAAGGCTGTAAAGGGGGTCGCGGGTTGGACGGTCGGTCAGGCTCCCCTAAAATGTTGCAGGGTGCGGGGTGTGAGGTGTGCAAGTCGCCAAAGCCGTTTGAAGGTAATTCCCTGGGGTTGAACTCGTGGGAATGGGGGGTGATTTGGGAATTGCGAGATGGATAGGGCTGAGGCAGGCAAGGCAGTTGGGCGGTCGGCGGTCGGAGAGAGAGGCGACTTTCCCAGTTGGTCCTCTTGCGAAGAGAGTGGGTGTGGGTGTGGGCGAGCTCCAGAAAGCTGGGGCGGCGGGAGGAGGGGAGGGGTACCTTGGTTGTTTCACCGAATTGGCCGGAGGTGAGCTGTGGTTGGGACGAAGATGGAGGGACCGACTGCTTTTCCAGAGAGCTGAAAAAGGGCGGAATCAGTCTCGTGGTTTTTTGCCTCCCTCTGCGTTTGCTTTCAAATCAAAATCACCAGAGATACAGTTGTTATTTAACACACTAGGTATCACGGTCCCCTGGCTCTGGAAGTGGGGGAAGGAATAAGAGAGGCCCGCTTCTGCTAAAAATGGGCTCGGGTCTGGCCCATTCAGAAGCTCGAAACAGTGACTATCTTGTCAAATAACTACGCCTGGAACACCGTAGGTAGAACACCGTAGGTAGACACGGGGCACAGACAACTGTTGTCGATGCTATCGCGTGCCCAACTGAGAGAACGTTATCCGCGGGTAGCACAAGGCTCCCATTTGGAGCCTCAGCGGTGAGCTGGGTCGGTCTGGAATCTGGCTTGCCAAGGCATATATTAGGGGCTCCCCGGCAACAGCTGACCGCCAGCTGGCACCAGTCCATTGACTTACACCAGCAAACCAGTTACCAGATCAAGTCCGAGCAATGAACATCAGAAACCGGACGGACACTCCTAACTTCATTGTGTAAGGTAACTTGGTTATATCTGAATGTGTTTATTTATCGACACGCTAAACATCCCTCACTTGTTAGGTAGCCCCCCTTAAGGAGCGCAATACCCACCATCCACAACCAAATCAATCCCCGTAGTATACGAAGCAGCATCACTCGCCAAATACAAATACGCCCCCTTCAACTCATTCGGCATCCCCTCCCTCCCCATCGGAATCTTATCCCTCCAAGCCCTCTTCGTCCCCTCATCGCAAAACTTGCTAATCTCCGTGACAATATACCCCGGGCTCACCGTGTTCGCCCTCGCAAAACCAACCCACTCCACCGCCAGACTCTTGACCAGGTGAATCACACCCGCCTTGCTCGCATTGTACGCCGTCTGCAGCTGGGGGATATTCACAATGCTCCCGCTCATGCTGGCCGTGGCAATGAAGCTGCCGTAGGTGAACCCCTCGAGCCCCTCTTGCTTTTGCCGGCGGAAGATCTCCCCGGCTACTCTGGCGCAGAAGAAGGTGCCGTCGAGGTTGGTGTCGACGATTTGCTTGTAGCGCCTGATGCGGTCCTCGGCCGCGCCGTCGAGCATGGGGCCGTCCTCCCAGGCGATGCCCGAGTTGGCGACGAAGATGTCCAGGCGGGAGTTGAACTCGGGGAGGACGTGGTCGTTGACGGCCGAGGAGACGGCGGGGAAGGAGGCGACGTTTACTTGGTAAGCTTTGCCTATTTTTCGGGGTTTATGCATATTAGATGTCATGTTACTGAAGGTATAAGGGGGCGAATAAGGAGCTTACACTTGACGCCAAAGTCCTTCTCGATCTCGGCCGCGGCAGCCTCAGCCTGCTCCTTCTTGGAGTTGTACCATATCGCCACGTTGGCGCCCGCCTCGGCGAACCCCTGGGCAACAGCGTAACCGATGCCAGCCGTGGCACCAGAGACGATGGCGGTCTTGCCGGCGAGGGAGAACAGAGGGAGAACTCGGTTGCTGGCAGGGGGAGCGGTGGAGTCGTGGGCGAAGAGCCCGGCTGGGGAGACGTGTGACATTTTCAAAGGTTGATGAGAGTGTTTACTTTGAACTGAGCAGCTGATCCAGAAAACAGAGGGGGAGGAAGAAACAAAAAAGAAGTAAAAAAGGGGGACAAGAAAGATCTAGACAAAAGATCAAGGCGGAGCTACCTATCTCGGCCAGGAACACACAGCAACCCCGCAGATTACCTTCGGGGATCGTGTCGGCTCGTATGGTCCCTCGAACACGGATGGATACCTACATGACCTACCCGTCTACGTTACCTACTACATTGGCTATGATTGCTTGTCCAGCTGTCCCTGCTGCCAGCTGTCTAGCTGCAATCCAAAGGGCGGAAACAAACCTGCAAGAGTGGAGGATAGGTCGGATCCTCGTCCCAGGTTCCGGGTTTTGGTGGAGTTTGTTTACGTGAACACGGCGGATGGTGCCCAAAGATTCGTGGACAAAACCCATATGCACAATGATGCCATTCGTGGCCTTGGGTTAATGGAGGTCTCCAGTTTCTCCAGTCTGTTCTGCTCGGTGGGACCGTGGGGTTCGAGGGGTAAAAGCCGGGGATTGGACTTGGGGAAAGGGCCGATATTTGTGGAAATATCGATTTTACAACTTTAGCCTCAAGTGAGAGTATACGGCAAGTGTTTTAAACAGTCCCAATGGGAACGAACTGATTTGACAGTCTGAGAAGTCCGCCAGATGGCATCAAGAAAACACACCGTAGCGGGGTAAATAGCTGTCACTCGATGTGAAGGTGGGGTAAAGCAAGCTCACATCAAAGATGGCCCTCCCACTCGCCTCTGCCCGTCCAATGTCAAACTGACCTGTCAGTGCTTGTCAAGCAACCTCAACCAGTTGTAGTCAAACGTTACAGCACATGCAGACCAGACCCTGGAATCCATTTGTACCTGTTCGGATGGGCACTAGAATTGGTACCTAACCCCCCTCGACACCCTACCCAATGACACTGTTCAAGACCTTCTTCCTGTCAAAGTTGGTGTTCCTCCATCTCGAGATCCAATCGTCTCTGTTGACTGTTTAAATCCGTTAGCATACCATACCAAAATGATAAACAACAAAATAAAAGACTTACTATAAGCCCCACAGATCCGTCTAATCCCCTCAAATGCACTCCTACCGTGCATAACCCTCCAGTTGTCAAACACTAGGGTACCCATCATTATTAGCATCTCTTTTCCTCCATCTTACCATCACTGTAGGTATAAACTCACCAAGCACCCTCCCCGGCGTCAACTGCACCCAAAACTCCGACTCCCCCCTCCTCAAAATCTCATCCCACTTCCTCGCCGCCCCGTACCACTCCTCGGGGGTATACCCCTCCCCAAACGGCACCACCCCCCTATCGTCATTATTCCACCTCACCCTGTTCAGCTCCCCCGTCTCCCCGTCCACCTCCAGCACCGGATACAGCTTATCCGGCGTGATGGTGATCCCCGCGTTCCCACTTGCGTGCCACGGCAGTCTAACTTTGGTCAAAATCTCATACGCCTTGGGGTCTTCCTTCTTCAAAACCCTCGCGGCGTTGAACCCGTCCACTAGGAGGGAAGCACCCCCCTGAGCGGTCTCGGCGGAGACCCCAGGGGGAGGGGTGTGAGAGAGTAGGTGAAAGGCTTGGAGGCCGGAGGGGTCGGTAAAGTACGTGTTGTCTGTGTGGGCGGGTAAGGCGAGGTTGGTGTAGGCCGTGTCGGCCATGGCGAGGTCGGGGATGAAGTCGTAGAAGCCGCCGTAGTGGGTCAGGCGGATGAAGGCGATGCGCTCGAGGACTTGGCGGGTCAGGTCCGGGTCGTGATGGGGGGTGGAGTCGATGAAGGAGAAGCCGTATTTTTGCTAGAAGTAGGATCAAGGGTGTCAGTTTTGTGTGCGAAATAGGGGGTTATGGGGGTCTTACGATCTTCGCTGTGAGCTCAGCTACGCCTTGCTCAGAGTTCATCACGTCGTTGTAGGAGACGGTGGGTTGGTTGGAGGCTATTTCGGCGCCCCAGTAGTGCTGGCTGGAGGGGTATTAGCTGAGTGTCTGTGGTATGTTTGATGTAGGGAACGGACTCATGAGTGACGCTTCGGTCCCGCTTGTCCTCCTTCACGTAATGCTGGATGAAGTCCCAGTCATACTGGCTCTCGTGGCCATCGGACCCTGACATACCCCATCAGCATAAAATCGTTCCAGAATAAAATATGAGAATCACAAACACTTGACAAAAACACCCTCCGACGTCGAGCTAACATTCGAAGGCTTGATATCCGCGGGAATCTGTCACCATATCATCAGCAAATCTAGTTCCTCCTGAACAATCCATCGTTACTGTCACCAACCGCAAAAGTGTTGAAATTCCTCTGCCTCGTATCCTGATTGATGCAGCTCGCGCACCGGCAATTGTCCCTGCAGGTTGATCGTGGTTCAGTCGTTTCTTCTGTGCATTGCATTGCAGATCCCTCTGCCGAAACGGCTGCATATCGACGACTCACCTCAACCAAAAGTACGGCCTATACACGATATTATCAGTATCCCACTTCTTTTGAATCTATAATGCCCGTGGGAAGACTTCTTACAAGCTCTCCCTCTTCTTAGCCCCGGCGATATCCACCTTCAACCCATCACCCCCAACACTCGCACTCTTCTGAGAGCTATAATGTCTCACATTGTTGACCCTCAATCTCTGAGTGGTGGTGGTGGTGGTGGCGCACAGTGCAAAAGATCGTGAATAGCTCCTCCCACGGCTGCTTGCATTGCGTTTTTTGCGTCATTAGCGAATGAGCTTCTCCCACCCTCGAGTATCGATCAATGTTTCGCTCACCTTGCAGCAAGCAGTTCCCGTCTCAGAAGAGCGGGCTTCAAAGTTCTGAATGACTTCATTTTTGGAAAACGAGCTGGGTGTATAAATCGAGCCAAAAACAAAAAAGAAACCGTGATCTCTGCATCAAACAGTTACAGTGAGATTTCAAGTCTCTCATATGATGATGATGATGACCATATGCTTCCATGCTTATAAGCAAAGATGCGCCGAGCTTAACCGCAAGTTCCAAGTGTCAGTCAGACGGAGCCGGCTCCGCCAAGAAAATCGGATCATTCGTCTTGGTTCCTGTTTCGTACATAGAACCTCGGCAGATGGGGGTGTTGGAAGCAAGGTTGGAATGTGAGAGAGTGACAGAAAGAGTGGGTGACACGAGTGAGGCTTCATGGTGAGTTATTTTTGAATCAAGCCAACGGACAAAGGGTTTATTGATATTGATTCAACAATGTTGCTTTGTGACGGTTGAACGGAGGAGCTTGTGCTTGTGCTTGTCGTTACAGCGACATGTCATTTGTTCTCCACCAGGCAAGAGCGCTATATTGTGGGTTAGGGTTCACTGTGCTCTACTGGCGATAAAGGGGTCACTCCTTTCTCTTGGTTGTTTGCCCAAAGGACAGCATAAATGAATGAAAAGAAAGCATTGGCTAGATCTAAATATCTACCTAATCCACCGTGTAAACAGCCAAACTCCAGAAGTCCTCTCGTAGCAAAGTCCATATACTGCTCACCCAGCCTCCCTCGTGCACAACATCGGCAGGTAACCTCAACATCCTCTCTCGTGTACAACATCATCAGATAACCTCCTCTTTATATCCTTCTCTCGACATCCTCTCCAGATATCATCCTCATATCGTATCGAAATAACCTCATCACAACAAGATCACCACCACCAAACCCCTCTTAAGCACCGATCAGCTTACTCCAGAATGACCCCCTCGCCGGAGCCTGATCGCCCTTCGGCGACAAAAGCACCGTATTCCACACCTCCTCCCCATCCACAAACAGCCTATACTTCAAGCTGCTCTGATCACCGCCCTCCAAGTTCTCAATAGTAATCGCTCCAAACTTGGAGTTACCCTTGTGGATGTACCTATTCACCAAACGTTAGCAACCACCAATCTTCAACTCAACCTTCCTCAACAAGTAGAAACTCACTTGACCAACACATCCTCCCCATCCCTCTCCTTATACGTCCCAATCGGACTATAAAACTGACTCAACGGGCTAGCCGAAAACTCCCACACCGTCGCCTCCTCCGGCCACGCCCTCCCCTCAACATGATCCGCCTCCCCATTCTCCCCCGCCACCAAAACCGGCACCGGCGGCGGGAACTTGGTCGCAGCAAACTCATGCCTATCCCCACTAAGCACCACAACCCCCACCCCCCTCCTCGAAACATCCCACATCGCCTCCAACACCTTCTTCCTCTCCGTCAAGAACCCGCCCCACGTATCCTGCGTGTTGACCGGCCAGTTCTTCGTAAACGGCACCGAGCTCGCCACAATCTTCCACTTCACTCCCTTTGGCTCAGGCTTCTTGAGCCACGCGAGGAAATCTTCGAGCTGTTCCTGACCCAGCATTGTCTTCTGCTCCTCAGTCGTGTCAGGGAGGTGGTTGTCCGATCGGAATGTCCTCGTGTCCAACAGGAAAAAGCTGGCGGGGCCCTGGGTAAAAGAGTAGTACGTCGCTGACTTGCGAGCAGCAAGGCCGCCCGCCTTGCGCGCAGGGGGCGGGTTCGCAGCGGCCTGGTAGTGCTCAAAGGGGTCAAAGGCCGCCTTGTAGACGCCCGTCGAGTTGGCGGACCAGTCGTTGGCGATTTCGTGGTCGTCGAGGGTGTGAATCCAGCTGAGGTTCTGACCGACTGAGGGCCAATCCGGGGAAGCGTAGACTTGGCGGTATTTTTGCCTGTAGTCCGACTTTGAGGTTCCCCAGTAGCGGGGGACGTCGGCGTAGATGAAGTCTCCGAGGAAAAGCATGAATTGCGCGTTGAGCGTAGGGAGAACCTTGGCGAGGTAGCGGAATCCCGGGATGGCCAAGGGGTGATCAAACGGCGAGTAAGGGAGCCGGGAGACGATGCAGGACGTGGACAGAAAGGTGAAGGGGCCGGTGGTGGTCTCTTCTGCGTGGCCAACAGGGGGAGGAGTGGTGAACTCCCCGGTGTGGTTGTTCGAGGTGCGCCACTGGTAGGTGCGCATCTTGGAGTGCCGAAGGGGGATGGGGACGACGGCGGTGTAGTCGGTTTCGTTGGTGGTGAACTTGATACCGCCAGCGCTCTGCCACAACGGGCTATCAAACGGAGCCACCGGGTCCTTGATGTGTACCTCAACTGTAACGGGCATCTTGGACTGGTCTGGCTCTCTGATGAGAAGCTTGGCCTCGTGCTCAGAGACAAAGCCGAGTCTAGCAAAAGAGAGGTCATCGCCAGTGTGATAACGCTCGGTGAACAGACGGTCAGCGACCATGCCGACGCAGAGAGCGTTGATGAGAAGCGTGGTAGCAGACAGAAGCAGACTCCGCGGGTTAGGAGCGCCAGAGAGCAGTGTCTTCAGGGGGTTCAGGGGCCTGTCCTCGATAGAGAGGGTTTCCTCGACAGCCACCTGTTCGGCCACCAACTTCTCGGTCGTACCGCGGTTTCTTCTGCCATTCTCGGGAACCTCAACCTCGATCGGAATGTCGGTTACTGTCACATCGACTCGATCAACGAGCTCCTGCTTTGGCTCACGGAGATATCCCGAGACAAATGACGGCAGGTAGACGGCAAATAGCGCAAAGATGAGGGCGGGAAATGGCTGTCACTCCTCCGTCAGCAAGACTCCCTATCTGATCAGCTTTTCATAGTCGTAACTTACAGGAGCAAGAGCCTAGATATTCAAGATGTGATTAGTGAATGGTCTTCTTTCTTTGGCTGCGCTTCCCCCCACTTACCCATCGTAAAAAGAAGTAACTTAGCGCCCTGATAGCGACCGATGTCGCTGTCGCGACATTCGTTTGTGGTATCGCCATCTTGAGATATGCCCTCTGCAATGGGGGTCACTCAAATAACAGCTTGATAAAAATGTGTTTTCAATCAGTTTCTGAGTCTGTGTCGTCACTATGAAATTGGATGGGTCATGGCGGGTCTTGACAATATCGTCGGTGGGAAGTGAAATTGCAAAGCCGGTCACAAACAAGTTTCCCAGCAAGATATCTTCAACAAGCAGTCACTTGGTCTATGAAAAGAAGAATGGATATGTATGAATTTGGGCTCTGAAGAAACAGGCCTTCACCGCGCATCAGCTTCAGGCTCTTGACGCAACTAATTCCGCTGATGTCACTGGGCGGAACAAAACCCCGGTGGTTGGCCAAGAAAACCAGGATAGAGCTTGGGCCAGGTGTGCATGGGCCCCCTGCCGCAGCTGGCGCCTGAGGTGCTGCCCCTGGATGGGAGCGGGCCAGGAACTTGGTTGTTCCGTCCAAAAGTGTCCAGCTCAGCGCTTTGGCAATTGGCTGAGGTGTTGGCCTTTGGCAGGGTCCGGCGCGCGCGATTGAGACTTGTCCTGAAGCCGAGCCGAAGCGTTGCGATAACCCCCAAGCAGCATCTCGACGACATTTCTTTTCAGATACACAGCACCCACGATGCAGCTGCCATTACTTTCGTGCGGTCTCTTGGGCCTGCTGGCCAGCCAGGTCGCCGCCACAGCCCTGACCTACAAGGTTCATGCGAACGAGAGGGCGTGCTTCTACACAGCAACACAGAACAAGGACGAGAAGATTGCCTTTTACTTTGCTGTATGCGCTCCCATAGTTGGACTCTGGATTTCCCGCCGGTGGTGATACTCACACAGTGTTACAGGTGCAATCCGGTGGTTCGTTCGATATCGACTATGAGGTGACAGGTCCCAATGGGAAATACATCATGGACGGCCAGAAGGAGAGGCAGGGAGACTTTGTCTTCACCGCTAGGGAGGTTGGCGAATACTCTTTCTGCTTCAACAACGAGATGAGCACATACACCGAGAAGTTTGTCGACTTTGAGATTGCTGTAAGCCACCACCCCTGGCCTTCACATGCAAAGCCCAGCGCATATGCTGACATCTGCTCTTCGCATTTCAGGTCGAGAACGAAGCGCGCGTTACCATTCCCTCGAAGCAGGGCTCATCCCCCGAACAAACATCAGCCCTCGAGGAGTCCCTGTTCAAGCTCTCCGGCCAACTGTCCACCATCACCCGCAACCAGAAATACTTCCGTACCCGTGAGAATCGCAACTTCAGCACCGTCCGCAGCACCGAACAAAGAATTGTCAACTTCAGCATCGTCCAGATCCTGATGATTATGGCCATGGGAGCTCTGCAAGTGTTTATTGTCCGCTTCTTCTTCCAGGGAGCGCGGAAGGGTTACGTATGAAGGGTGTTGTCTTTTTTGGAATGCGAAAATAAAAGCGTGTTTGGTCTGGACCGGGCGTATAATTTGACGAACTGGGCATGTCTTGCTATGAAGATTATGTATCATAGGGGTGGCTCATGGGTCTTTTAAAGGGGTGGGTTATCTATATTGGTGGTCCTTGTTTGTCTCTTTTCGGCGTGATGTCGCATGTTCTGGGTTATAGTGTATGGTAGAATACGGGAAACGTGTGATGATTGTAATTCAAAGGCTCCCACCTATGAACTGGACTGTCTGATGCCATAAGGTCAGGTTGACCTTGCACTGCATCCCAAACACTGTGGATGGTAACCTGTCAGTGCCAAGGCCCGATAAGAAAAATGCGATAAGCTTCTGTGCAGCCTGCTGCACTGTGCCCAGCCACTGTCCGTCCTCTGCGTCCTCTGCGTCCTCTCTGTCCTCGCTGCGACAGCACCTGGAACTTTTCAAGATTTAAGACCAAGAATCTCCACTCCGTCACAATTCAGTACCGCGACAATCCGTTACCGCGAACGACTCAAAAACAAACAACGATGGTTTCGATAGCATCAGGCCTCGCCCAGGCCCTTCCAAAACCCAAATATACAGGCGAAGATGAAGAACTACGAGCACAGCAGCGCGGCCCTCGGATTGTCGGTGTCAGCGAAATCGACAGCACACAGCTGGTGTTGAAGGTCAGTCGACTCGACATCGCATTGAACTTTGCAAATCCCGTTGCTAACACCTGTTCTCCTCCGCAGAGAACAGGACCACCCCCTTACGGAAACCGAGCCGGCTGGCGTCCTCGCGCCCCCGAAGATTTCGGCGACGGAGGCGCGTTTCCTGAAATTCCCGTCGCGCAATATCCCTGGGGCAAAGGTGATGGCGCGTCTACGTCCAATGCACTCGTTGTACAAGTCAACGGGGAGGGCAAGGTCGATTATTCAGCCATCGCGCGTCAAGGGCACAGCAAGGACCGCATCATTCATACTTCGTTCAAGGACCTGATCCCACTACGGCAACGTGCCGAGGCGGGTGAATTGGACCTTTCGAGACCCAGCCAGGAGACAGTACAGGAGACGGCCGAAAGGACGAAAAATGCTCTCGCCAAGTTGGTCGGCAGTGCGGTCGCAGCGCAAAAGCCCAAGAACGTCAATGTGAATGGGAGGAGGGATCCGACGTTTGTCAAGTACACGCCATCATCGCAGATGGGGGATAGCTCCAAGAAGCAGGAAAGGATTATCAAGGTCGTGGAAAGGCAGGCGGATCCCATGGAGCCACCCAAGTTCAAACACAAGAAGATTCCCAGAGGACCACCAACGCCGCCCCCGCCGGTTATGCATTCGCCACCGAGGAAACTGACGGCTGAGGACCAAGAGGCCTGGCGTATCCCACCCCCCGTTTCGCTCTGGAAGAACTCCAAGGGCTTCACCGTTCCTCTCGATAAGAGGTTGGCCGCCGATGGTCGCAACCTCCAGGATGTTCAGATCAACGACAAGTTTGCACAGTTTTCCGAAGCCCTCTTTGTGGCCGATAGACACGCCAGAGAAGAAGTGCGACAGCGCGCGATGATGCAGCAGAGACTAGCAGAGAAGGAACGGTTGCAAAAGGAGGAGAACCTTCGCCAGCTGGCACAACAAGCACGTGCCGACAGAGCAGGGGGCGGCAGCAGAAGACGGTCCTCTCGTTCTCGATCTGGGTCCCGGTCTAGGTCAAGGTCCTATAGCGGCTCTGACTACTCCGGTTCGGAAAGCGACAGCTCGGAGCGTGAGAGAAGAGAGGCCAGAAAGGAGAAGCTCAAGGAAGAAGAGCGCAAGCTCCGGCAGTCACGCATGGGCGCCGAAAGGAGGGCTCAAGTCATGGCCCGCGAGATGGACCGTGACATTTCCGAGAAAATCGCCCTCGGGCTGGCCAAGCCCACGCAGTCCAAGGAGGGCATGTATGACTCCCGTCTGTTCAACCAGTCCAGCGGGTTCAACAGCGGGTTCAACGAGGATAACCCGTACGACAAGCCGCTTTTTGCTGCGCAGGATGCGTTCAACAGTATTTATCGGCCGAGGGTCAACCAGGATGACGACGACGATGAGGGTGCCGGGGATAGAGCGATGGACAGGATAAGCAAGGGGAACAGATTTGGCGAGGCGCTGGGGAGGGGCAAGTTCAAGGGGACGGAGGACAACGAGCCGAGGGAGGGACCGGTGCAGTTTGAGAAGGATACTACCGATCCGTTCAACGTGGACAAGTTTCTTTCCGAGGTGCAGCAGGAGGCGAGCTCCTCGGGCAAGAGGGGTTTTGGGTTGCAGGAGGAGGGTGATAGGAGGAGCAAGAGGACCAGGGTGGAGGAGGATGATGATTGATTAGTCGGTTTGTGGAAGGGCTGGGATTGGGCGAGCGGTATGGGTGTAGACAGGATGTGAAATTGAGCGGATATGATGCTTCCAACGTGATCGTTGTCGTTGATGTGTTTACAAGAGGAATGAGGCTCTGCTGAGGCATTGGGTTGTCTTTTCAGATTGAAGTTAGGACTATCGGATTTGATGTCTTGGCTTTCCTTTTTCTGCAAGGGTCTTTGACGATGTGACGTCTCGGATTTAAACTCTAGCAGTGCCTTCGTCGAGATTACCTTGGTCACACGTGCTTATACAGTGAGATAGATTGGGAGGGCATATATCACTGTCATCATCATTATATAGTAAAGGGTCGGTCGGTAGAGAATACGACATTTTGTGCTGTTGTGTAGCTTGATGCTCTTTAACCATTATGTCGGGGCCTGGGGAAGGAAACCTTTCACAGCCTTGAGCGTTTTGGTGTAACGGCTTGGAGGGTCCTTACATGCGTGTTGTCATCGGGCCTTTATGACATAGCCTTGCGGGAGGGGATATTAAGTATAAGGTATGTAAGCTTGCTGTGTGACGTTGGGGGGAGAAGGCTGAGGGATTGGGCTGCTGGCTGGGTTATTAGGTAGTTTTTGAGCGGACTAAGTGGTGCGGTATGTTTGGTATCTCTTATGGGTGAGCATAGTAGCTTTTATCTGGTGATATATATTTGCTGTTCGTTTCCCTAGGTTCAAAAAAAAAAGAGGAAAACACCAAGAGTAGGGAATTGGAGAGTTATGTGAGGCTTGCGGAATGGGAAAGTTTTTGATGTGCGGCTCTGCTCAGTGATATATATTCGGCCGAACCCCCGGATGGAGGCCTGGACTTTCGTTCTGCATTGTATTCATTCATTAAGTGCTGCCGTATGATAACGATGGGGGTCGTTGATGACGGATGCAACGGCAATAAAATACTCTCGCAAAGAAACGGTTGTGGCGCAGTCAGATACGCAATGCTTTGTTGTTGGTTCATGACAGAGACAGCTCTTGGTAAAATGGCACCTTATGCTTGATGTAAGGATCTTGTGTCTTTCCTGCTCACCCAACTTTTGTGTCATTGGGACTTTTCAGCATTTGGATTGCATGGGCGGTTCGCTGTCCGTGGGTGGTGTCAGCAGTGGGTAAGTACCTAGGGGAGAAATATGGTATGTGCTTGCCTGAAACTGAATATGGGTGATGTTGGGAACTTATGCTCTTTGGTATGGTGTGAGTGGGGATCAACGGGCGATGAATACGGATTGGTTCAGGTGAGGTGATGGAGGGATTCGTTCCTGGCATGGATTCAATGGTTGTTCATGTGGGAAGGAACGGAATACGGGATTTAGATCGGGCGGGTAGGGGGACTCGACATACTATATAAGAACCCATTCGTTACTTCCCCCTGTCGATCTGTTGACGATGCTTTCTTGTCTTTCCTCTGTGGGGAGTTTCGACAGTATACGAACAACTTCAGACAACCAGGGAATTGCATCAACTTCAACAGACAATTCGCCTTCTGCTTTTTGACAAAACAAGACTCCACTTTTGAGTGATTGGGAGTCATTCTCTGTTTTGGTTTTGCTCGATCATCAAAGACCACTTGGGACGATGACATACAGAGAGAAAGAACCCTCCTTTTGGAGCCCGAGAACGTGGACAAGAAGGGCGTGGTTGATCTTTTCGACGGTGATCATCCTCATTGTCATTGTTGTGGTAGCAGTCGTGGTCGGAGTGACCGTGACGAGGAACAACAGCAACAATGTGAGGGCAAACGAGGAGTTGCCTTTTATCGATACACACCCGAATTATACCAAGCTGGATTACCAGTTGGTTGAGACATGTAAGTTGTGCTTGGGTTGGGGTGATTCAAGGGATGATACTGACCGAGTACAATAGATCTGCCATCAGACTTCTTTGAAAAGTTCACCTACTTCAACACTTACGATCCCTGTAAGTTCTGCCTGTATGCCACCACATTCTCCAAGGAGTTTTACCCCTGACAACGCCACCAGCCAAGGGTTTCGTACACTACGTCTCTCCTGAAGATGCCGCACTCTACAACCTCACAACCGCCAACCAAGACACCATCAACATCCGCGTCGACACGTCTCGAGACAATGCGACCACTGGCCGACACTCCGTCCGCCTGGAGTCAAACCGTCAGTACGAATCAGGTCTTTTCATCTTTGACGTGAAGCACACCCCTGTGGGATGCGGCACCTGGCCAGCCCTTTGGCTCGTTGACCCTTCACCTAACAACTGGCCCGCCAACGGAGAGATTGATATCATGGAGTCAGTCAACCATGGCACAGACGGCAATCTTGTCGCGCTTCATACTACCGACGGCTGCAACGTGAAGCGCGTCCGTAGGGAACTGACCGGCACCATCGGAGCGGAGGACTGCTTTCACAAAGTCAACCACAACGAAGGTTGCACCGTCAAAGGTCCCAAGAACACATTTGGTCCCGACTTCAACGCTGGAGGCGGTGGCGTTGTGGCGCTGGAATGGAGGCAGGAGGGAATCAGGAGTTGGATCTGGCCCAGGAGCAACATCCCGAGTGATATCAACCTCAACGTCGCTGACCTTGGACAGGGTAGCCGGGGCGTGCCGACTAAGCCGGACCCCAGCACTTGGGGACTGCCTCTGGCTGACTTTCCCAACACGAGGTGCGATATGGAACAGCACTTTAGGAACCAGAGCTTGATTGTGAACATCAATATCTGTGGCGATTTCATCACGGAGGATATATGGAATCAGAGCGGTTGCAGTAAGTCAAAAAGAAGTTCTCCTTTTCCAAGACAATGGAGCTCACTATCAGACACAGGTCGTAATGGCATGACTTGCCCGGATTTTATCGCACACAATCCACAGGCTTTTGCGGATGCATTCTGGGAGTTTGGATCGTGGCAGGTGTGGGAGGCTAATTAGGTATGGATTTGAAGGGCGAGTTGCATGAAC
Organism: Cercophora samala; assembly: GCA_030512305.1. Classification (NCBI taxonomy): domain Eukaryota; kingdom Fungi; phylum Ascomycota; class Sordariomycetes; order Sordariales; family Lasiosphaeriaceae; genus Cercophora; species Cercophora samala. Next base: position 133,209 of record JAULSY010000003.1, on the reverse strand, counting down.
AGACCAGGGAGGAGTAATGATGGAAATAGAAAATGATAATGTGATGATAGTCATGATGGTTTGGTATGGTCAGGGAATCCGGTTAGGATATTTACCCAGGATATTTTAGATAGTTTTTACGCACCTCAATGCTAGATATTTTTGGACGGAACAAGACAGAATATTATCTGGGGGTTTTGTCGATGATTTTAAGAAGCTTGCATGGCCTTTTTTGGTGACATGTGATATAGGCACAGATTTCTTGCTACTATCAAAGTTGTGACTACAGTTCTCATATATACAGACAATCGTGAAATCAAGTGGAGTGTGTTTGTCCTCCTTCCTATATTCCTGTTTGAAAGTGACCACAGGTATGGTATCTTACTTTTGTTCTACCAACCCCCAAGCCCTACCAGCCTGGCATTTCTATACAGCCCGCCCGCCCGCCCGCGCCCCCCTTTTGCCCCTTTCTAGATCCAAAAACCAGAGATCCCAATTCCTCTCCTCGAGAGAGAGCGCGACAAGAGCCTCCCCGGAGAAAACAAAGCCAACCCACCAACGCCAATGCCATGAGACATGAACTATTACAAACACAAACACCTCCCAATATAATACAACCGCCTCTTTTCTTTTCTTACACACCCCCTTCATCCATTATCCACCAACCGCTTTTCTTCCCCCCCCCCCCCAAGATATGAGCAATCAGTCCTCATCCTTGGGCATCCTCATCCAGGCATCGATCGCCGCGCTGAAAGCCGCAAAGCCCGCGCACCCAATCGCCGCCGCCTGCGGCCCCCCGTTCCTGGCGAGAATACCACCCGTCAAGCAGCCCGCCGCTACGCCGTTCGCCAAGTCGTTCTTTGCTCTTAACCCTTCGATGCCGCACTCGATGCCGCTGAAGAGGGCGCCCACTTGGCCAAAGTTTTTGGCGGTGGACCAGGACCGGGCGCCCATGTCTTTGAAGCCGTGGGCGAGCTGCTTGCGGAGGGGGAGGGTGGAGATGTCGATGGGGGGTTTTATGCCCGGGATGGCGGGCTGGCCGGGGGTGCCGGTTTGTGGGGAGTGGTAGGGGGTGTCGTAGGCCATCTGGAGAGAGGAGGGTTAGTTATGGGGGGGATGTGTGGGGGGGGTTGGGGGGGGGGATGATTAGGGGAAAGGGAGAAGAGGGGGAAACGTACGGAGGCCATGAACATGCCGAAAACACCGCCCAGGGCGAAGCCTGCGGCTCCGGACATGACGGTTTTGGCGTAGCAGGATTCCATGAGGTTTTGGAGCTGTGGTGGACAGTGTTAGCTAGGAGACAGGAAGATGCGGTAAATAGAATGGGAAGTCATACCATCTTCACGTTTGGATCGCCTTGGGGCATGGGCATTGCCGGTGTCGCTGACGACCCTGATGATCCTCCAGCCGAGGGGAAACCACCTGCGCCGGGGAACCCGCCCGCACCGCCGCCGGGGAAGTTCATGATGTGTTTTTGTCTGGGTGGCCTGTCGAGGCAATGTGGAAAGGATGGCGAGGAGGAAGAAGGTCGGTCTCCGGGGCTCGTCGGTCGTCAAATCGGGCACCGGTATACGGGAGCGAGGTGTCGTCGGCGTCGTCAAATCGGAGGTGGGTTGGTCTGGCAGGGATCTCGAAGGTCGTTATCGGCGCAATCGTCAGACCAAAAAGTTGCTTATCGGCGAGAAATATTTCTGCAGGGGTTGACCGCTTTCCGTATTTGGATGGTTCGGTGCGTGTTATCACGCACTGTTACAGGTATCTTACCTTATCACTTACACCCCTATCAGAGCAGTGTCACTCAAACAACATGTATGTTGCCCTTTTCAATCCAAATGATTCCCTATGTCTTTGATGTATCCCTATTATTAGGTCTATCTTCCTACCATGGTTTCACAAAGTACCATACTATATGTTTTGTTATACCCGTAATACCATCCACCTTCCTCCTCAAACTTACCCAACATCAAAAGATGGCCAAAGCATTGATCGGACTGTTCACTCTCACATTAGTTTCGACTCTTCCAAACAGCCAATGGTTTTCAAACCGCCAGTACTCACCTAGCCAAAGCCCCAGGAAGATTAATGACCTCGCTCGTCAAGAGGAAACTCCATCTCTTCTGCCTCTTGGCCTCCGCAGCGAGCGCTTCCAGATCAAACAGCTCACCCATGGGACACCCCCAGCCCGCGAGCAACACCTCATGCATCGTGAAGTTTGACCTCGTCGGACTAGCCTCAACACCCGGCATATCCCCCGCCACAGCAGCAAAGTTGTCCCAGAGGAACTTCATCATGGGAAGACTCTGTTCCAAACCAGAAGCACCGATCGTACCAGTGCGCTGCAGAGCCAGGATCTCCTCGCGGGTTTTGCTGTTGAAAGCAACGGTCCATCCTATAATACCCCCAATCAGCATCTCCTAATACAAGATGAGAAAACAATTCGAGCGGTACAAGAGAACAAACATACCAGACCTCACAATCAAGATATCCCCAAACCTGACCTTTGTCCCCTGCCACTTCAGCACAGCCTGGACATCCTCCAGCGACATCCCGCTCGTCTCCCCCTTGAACGGGTCAAACTTCTTGAACCTCTCCTCCGGGTTCTTCTTCTCCAACTGCTCCAACCTCCAACTGTGAAAATCCACCAGCACCCCCCGTCCCACAATCCCCTTTTCCGACCAGACCTGTATCCCGTTCCTCGTCGAGTTCCCCTCCCCGAGCACATCCCCATCGGTAACCCCATTGTAAAATTTCCTCTCTGCGATGTACGGAAAATGCCGGAGGCTGTCCCAGTGACTGCTCACCTGGGAGTTGTAGTCCCAGACTTCGTCGTAGTAGGGTCCGACGGGGTAGATCTTGTGCCCGAAGTTCCCCCTGTTGATGAAGGACTCGTTGCCTTGGCCGTTCATAGCCCAGTTCAGGCTCACTCTCACCCCCGTCTTGACTTCTGATTTGGAAGCGGCGGCTACGATGGCCGGGGAGAGGCGGTTGAGGGTGCCGAGCTCGTCTGTTGGGCCGTAGAGGCCCCAGGCGGAGAGGTAAGGGGCTGGGGGGTTGAGGGGGAGGGCGGAGAAGGGGGGGATGCCATTCGAGTTTAACTTGAGATGTTTGGAAGGGGAGGGGATGGCGGTAGAAAGAGGGAGGGCGAGAAGGAGGAAGGGGAGGGAGTGCATGGTCGATGTTGTGAGTGAGTCAAGGGGATAGGTTTGGTGTAAGTGAGTTGTGAAGAGTCTGGGTAATGAGAGACAATTATAGACAGGACACTCCGAAAACTTAGAGCAGATAGTTAGAACATATATAACCATCGGTCGATATACATCACCTTCGGAACCCATCCAGCCTCGCGATACACTCCCCCGAGAAGTGTCTTGTAAGCGGGGTGAGCTCTCGTTCGTTCCCTGCGGCATACAACCCAAACTCCAATGTGAAATGTTCACGACCCTGTCCAATGTCTACCCTGCAATGCGACCTATGCTTTCTTCTCTCATGCATGGCGTAGAGGGTCAGATTCATCAGCATGCGCCTATTGCCGAATGATGTGTCTTCATAGTCCATCTCCTATGGCCTCACGGTTGCTCTCCCGCGGATGTGCTGACTCAACATCCCACTGCCGGCAACGCCATCATGCACACCGGCTGAAAGTCCGAACCGTGGTGAGAAATACGTGCTCCGTCGTGGCACTCTAACATGCGAGCATTGCTTTCTCGGCATTTGCAAAATGTCACGATAGTCTCGATGTTTGTGGTACGGCCTAATGCGTATCTGCGGCTTACTTGGTACAGGTTAGTTCTATTCGTCGAGGTTGGTAACACAAGGTGAATCGAAGGACCAAGCAAAAGACAGTCGTATGCTGGCATTTGATGACATGATAAGAGTCTTGGTACTCTCAGTTCAGCCAATGATGGTTTCAGTGGGCGGTGTAAGTTGTGTGATTGCTGCAAGAGAGAACAGAGTGCTTCTGGATCGAGCAAGTAGACGGACGGAATTACCCATCAAGGGTCCAAAACACACAGGGAGCTAGATGGATCAAACTTGTACGTAACTCAGCAGGAGATGTCATTTGCTCGCACCTCGATACGGAGTAACATGAACGGTCGAGGGACCGAGGGGCCGGAAGATGCAAATCAAACATCCCATTCCCAAAATGCTGCAATATCTGGAGGTGTGTATCCTCATCACCCCAGGAACCAACCAGGACGCCGGGACCTAGCTCGTAGCTGAACGTTTCAACGTCCGATCCGTATGCCATTGGGTTCACTATCCGGTATTTCCCTCGTGACCGAAAATGTCAAATCGCTGCCTTTATTTTCCCAAACCCGCTTCCTATTTAAGCGACGAGCTCGATAACACCACCAGCCTCAGTAATCTTGCGCTCAGCCTCAGCGCTGACGAACCGGGCACGGACAACGACGGGGATCTCGGGGAGACGGCCTGTGGACAGAGTTAGCCCACACATTCCTCGTCGAAAAGGACTTCCAGATCACTCACCCTTGCCGAGGAGCTTGGCGTAGCCGTTGGCGAGGAGGTCGATGACGGGGGCAGAGTCGGTCTTGGCACCGCTGGTGTACTTGTCGCGGGTCTCAAGGGGGACGAGAGACCAGAGCTTCTCGATGTTGATGGTAGGAGCCCACTCGTGGTTGCGCTGAAGGTGGAAGTCTATCCAAACAGTCAATTCCCAATTCCTTCACTTTCAAGTCGTTGTCGATCGCGGGGGAACGTACGTCTCATGCCGACCTTTCCGAAGTAACCGGGATGGTCTGATTGCAGTCGTTAGCATTTGTCAAGTTTCGCGATCGGGGCGGCTGGTGGCTTGAAGCTTGAAGCCAGAGTCTCCTCCAGGTTTCTCGCCGTCAAACTCCATGCAATTCCCAGGGCGATGGTTTCGTACACTTATCGAGGTTGGTGCGGTGGTGGTGCTTTTCGTCGAGTTAGCCCTTGTCCTGTCTCCATCCAAATTTCGAAGGGGTTTCGTCGTACCTGACCACCGGCCATACCACGACCACCCGGGTGCTTTCTGTGCTTGCCGACGCGACTGGAAAATTGTTCGTCAATATGAGTTCGTTGCGGTCGGTCGATTGATCGTTACATACCCCTTACCGGCGGACACCTGGAGAGCGCACAGTCAGTAATCAATTCAAACAGCGTTTCTGGTCGGCGGAGAGTACGTACATGGCCGCGGTGCTTTCTTGTCTTGGAAAACCGGGTAGGCTGCGATAGTCAGCATCTTCTCCTCGTGATACAGCGATTGCGGTGGGCATACCATGGTGGCTGCTGGTTAGTGACGATGTCCGGAATTCGTCGACGGTGATGCTCTTCGCAAAGAGCTATTTCGGGTCCCGCCGTAGATTTTAGGGCTGGGTATTTTTTTTGGTGGGCACAGGACCTGGCAACCAGAACCGGATTTTTGCCGGTGCGTGCAGCTGCAGAGTGGGTCCGCCAGTCTGCCCTGGAATCTTGGCGTAAGGGCAAATGTCCAGTTTGTGGGGCTGTTGGGGCTGCTCCGAGCCGGGTTAGGGTTGCTCTTCATGTGTTCTTGGCCGAGATCTTGAACTTGTCCTGAACATCATCTGAACCACCTACCTGGTCTAGCGATGCACTTCACAGGGCCCAATCGCAAAGAATATGGTATTTTGATCCAACATGCCCATAAAATGCCATTTGTCTACAGCAACACATCAGCGCTTCGCCTAAGAAGACCGCTACATGGGACCGGGGACGATTCTTGATCAAGTACTTATCGAACAAACTCCCAAGTTGTCCCAACAAGACTCTCTATTTGGGTTTTGGGTACCTTTTGGGTCCATCTCTTTTCAGATCAAATAACCTGTAACACCAACTCGAGAAAGTCAAAGAACGCTTCGCCTCCCCCATCCACCTTCTCCAAACCCAGTCCCAATAAGAGGGTTCTCTTCTCGTCTGGGTTGCGCAGAGCAAAGTGGCTTGCTATCTGGCTGGCGTAGAGATGGCCCATCGTCTCCCTATCCGAGTCGCCGCCACCAAGCAATGTGCTGGGTGTCAAGTGCGCTGAAGGCAGAGTGCTTGAGCCAGGAAGAGCCATATCGATAGACGCTGAAGATGGTGCTGAGAGTGGTACTGACACCTTTTCGAACGTGAGTGACTTATTGCATATGGGTTCATGTATCATTAGTAGCTTACCCATTGGGCAAGGCGGCCACCTTGAGACACTGTGAGCATGATCTTGTCTGAGAAGCTGGTTGCTTCCACTTCCGTTGGGACACCGTTGATGATTCCAGTAGCGGTCTTCGAAGGGGCAGGGAAAGGCTCCTGCTGTCGAGATGTGCCGTCCATGTTGGATATAGTAAGATCAGTTGTTTGCCACCGTTGTTGATGAGTTTCGGGTAAGAGCCTCAGCTTTACAAGTCTCGTAACCTGCAAACATCCCCTGATCCAACGTTCTTGCCCTCTCGATGGTTATGGTGTTGCGCACGGTGAGACGCACTGTGATGCCGGGCCCCACACTTCAATGTGGGGGCGTGTGCTTAGCTCCAGAATTCTGCCGGGCGGACAAGATTTGTCTCGAAATCTCAACGAAGGACTGGGGATTGTGAGAATTTCCACTGTGGTCTGAACAGATCCAAGTCGCCAAAACAAACATTACGGGAGCTGGTTTCCGGGCCACAAGATGGCCGTCAAGAAATTCGTCCCGCGTCAGCGCAAGCGGAAACATCTTGAGCGCCAACGCGCCGAGGAGAGAGCTACTCACGACACAGAGCTCGATGCAGATTCCAATGCTGTTGAGATCACCCCGGCGCAGCAGGCTGAGGCCGAGGAGAAGAGAAAACAGCTGCGCGAGTCACTGAAGCCCGACGGCACCAAGGTCACCGGCAAGAAGGCCAAGCGTCTTGAGAAGTATATTGAAAGCAAGTTGAAGAAGGATGAGAACCGGGAGCTCCTCGACAAACTTGCCCGCAACAAGATCGACACCAGTCTATTCACCAGTGCCAAGTCAATTGGTCAAGTCAAGGAGACCAAGAAGCAAGCTATCCGCCGTGTTCTCAGGGAGAAGGATGCTGGCCTCGGTGTCGGTAAATCGGACTTGACTCTGCTCTACCAGAAGCGCACTGTTAAGAAGGGAGAAGTCCCACGACACCAGCAACCGGATGAATCCGAGGAGGAGTCTGAGGAGGAAGAGTCTAGGACAACACAGAAGGGCACCAGCGCTAAGCAAGAACAATCACAAACCTCTACCACAGCGGCAGCACCCACCGCCTCAGCAGTCGGGTCTGGTCTGAAGAGACCACTCGATGTCGACGACTCTGGCCGCCCAGTGCTTGCAAAAAGACAAAAGAGAGGCGGTGTCAAGTCCAAATTCTCACTTGCTGCACCTGTTGTTCATCAAGAACCGGCCTCTGATGAGTTTGGGGGGTTCAGCTCCGCCGATGAAGACGAGTCGGGTGAGGAGGATGAGGAGGATTCTGATGCTAGTGGGTCAGAGGAAAGTCAAGAACAGTCTGACGTGGACATGGATGAAGATGGTAGTGGGGAGGATGAAGAGGAGGAGGACGACGACGAAGAGAGTTCTGAGGATGAGTCTGGCTCAGAGGATGGGGATGATGAGGAGGCTATGAAAGAGCGCCGGAAAGAAAGATCATCTGCTTTCAAGGCCTGGGCACACCAACAACGAAACGAAGCCCTCGGCTACACACCAACAACTTCCACCATTCTCGACATACCCAGGCCAGAAAACTTTCAGCCGCGCCCATTAGAGCATGAGCCCTTACCGATAGAACTGCAGCCAACAACCAATGTCACCAGAAAATCGCATGCCGTCACCGTCACAAGGGACCCCGAGATCGAGGAGGCTCGTTTCAAGCTTCCCGTTGTTGCCGAAGAACAGAAAATCATGGAGGCCATCCACAACAACGATGTTGTCGTCATCTGTGGCGCTACTGGTTCCGGAAAGACTACACAGCTGCCGCAGTTTCTGTTCGAGGCTGGATACGGTGACCAAAAGGGCCCTACTCCTGGCATGATTGGCGTCACCCAGCCAAGACGTGTCGCTGCCGTCAGTATGTCGAAGCGTGTCGGGCAGGAAATGGGAGACTTTTCCAAGGTGGTTGCCTACCAGATTCGGTTCGAGGGTACCGTTGACCCCAACACAGCCATCAAGTTTATGACTGATGGTGTTCTCCTCCGAGAGGCGGCTCAGGACTTTGCACTTCGCAAGTATTCTGCCATCATCATCGATGAAGCCCACGAGAGAAGTGTCAACACCGATATCCTCATCGCGATGCTCAGCAGAGTGGTCAAGCTGAGAGCTGAGTTGGCCAAAGAAGATCCTGCGACAAAGCCTTTGAAGCTGATCATCATGTCTGCTACTTTACGTGTCGAAGAGTTCACACAAAATACCGCGCTCTTTGAGACTCCACCACGAGTCATTGACGTGGAGGGCCGTCAACACGAGGTCACCATTCACTTCGCCAAGAAGACACGGCACGATTACGTCGAGGACGCTTTTCGGAAAATCAGCAGAGGTCACCGCAAGCTGCCCCCTGGTGGCATGCTCGTGTTCCTCACTGGTCAAGGCGAGATCACTCAACTCAGCAAGCGTCTCAAGGCTGCGTTTGGCGGTGGTATGAACTCTGCATCAGGGCCCAAGGTCAAGATTTCTGCCAAGGAGGCTCCTATCGAGGCTGAGGATATCGAGTTTGGAGATATTGATGACAGAGCGGTGCATGACATGGACGAAGATGAAATTTCCGATGAGGAAGAAGAGGAGAAGGAGTTCGACATTGAGGATGAGGAATCAGGCACCGGGCCAAGGAAGATGCATATTTTGCCCTTGTATTCGATGCTTCCGACAAAAGAGCAGATGAAGGTCTTTGAACCACCCCCAGACGGCTCGCGCTTGGTCATCCTGTCGACAAACGTTGCTGAAACCAGTTTGACAATTCCTGGCATTCGGTATGTCTTTGACTGTGGTAGATCGAAGGAGCGGCGATATGATCCTGTGAGCAATGTCCAGAGCTTCCAGATTGACTGGATCAGCAAGGCAAGTGCGCAACAGCGTGCAGGCCGTGCCGGTCGTACTGGGCCTGGCCATTGCTGGAGGTTGTATTCGTCTGCAGTCTACGAAAGGGACTTCCCTCTATTTGCCGACCCAGAGCTGCTTCGCATGCCCATTGAGGGCGTCGTGCTACAACTCAAGGCCATGAACTTGCAACACGTCGTCAACTTTCCTTTCCCGACACCACCAGAGCGAGAGAGTTTGGTCAAGGCTGAGAAACTTTTGACCTACCTTTCGGCCATCTCGCCTGAAGGACAGATCACGCCAACCGGCTCGACCATGTCCATCTTCCCGTTGTCACCTCGCTTCTCACGCATTCTGTTGGTTGGGCATCTTCACGGCTGCCTGCCATATACCATTGCTCTGGTTGCCGCGCTGTCAGCTGGTGAGATCTTTATCAACGAACACCAGGCCATTCCAGCAGTCGAGGAGAGCACTGAAGAGTTCCGTACCAATGAGCAGGTTATCGCTGAGGACAAGCGTGCACGGATTCGTCAAGCATACAACGCTGTTCACAAGAACTTTTGCTACCTCGACGACAAGTCTGACGCCATCAAGCTGCTTCAGGTCGTTGGAGAGTTTGCTCATGAGCCCACGGAAGCCTGGTGTGATAGCCACTTCGTGCGGTTCAAGATTCTCAAGGAGATTCGGCAGCTGCAGTTCCAGATCGCAGATCTCCTCAGGACCAACATTCCACAACACGCAACTTTCAAGCTTGAGGAGAAACTAGACCCTCCTTCTGCCACACAGGTCCAAGCTCTCAAGCAAATGATTGCCGCAGGCTTCATCGACCAAGTCGCCATCAGGGCTGACAAGGCTCCGAACCCGCCCGAGACGTACCGGAAACCACGTCGTGCAATCGATGTTCCCTACATTCCACTGATCCCCCTTGAGGGCGATCAAAAGCTTGAGGATCCTCTCGACAGGCTGGTATATATCCATCCCACTTCCCCTCTTGCTCATCTCAGCACTGCCGAATGTCCCGAGTACATTTGCTATGCCTACCTCCAAAAGGCTGGCAACACGGGCGCGGATGGTGAGAAGAAGGCCAAGACGAGGATGCATGCTTTGACGGACTTGACAGCGGGACAGATTGCTTCCTTGGCCAAGGGCACGCCACTGCTCACATATGGCAAGCCCATCAAAGAGGTTAAGGGCTCTGAAAGCGCGGATGGCAAGACGAAGGACGTTTGGGTGATCCCGTATCTTCGGGCAGAGGGCGGTGCTGGCGGGCTGGGATGGCCATTGCCAGCAAAAAGAGTGACACAACGGAAGGTTCCTGGAAAGGGTTGGGTTGTTGAGTAATGACTTATGATACACTTATATAGCGATAGGGTAACTCTTAATTTGAGATGGTATTTGTTGTCAGCCGCGGTCCCCCGCTGGAATTTGATTTGATGGTAAGTCTTGCTCTTTCTTTTTTCTCTCGTTTTCTAACTGGCTGATGGCAAGGAGTTTACTCGTTGTTGGTCATGTCATTGCTCTATGATGCATTTCTCGAAAGAGGCTGTTTATGAAATCTTTTGATGATTACACTTAACACCATACATTGTTCTATTTCTGAGGCAAACTCATATCCTCCAATCATTTCTTTCGTTGCTGGCGTTGGACGAGTTGGCTAACCTGGAGATAGTTGATATCGATTTATGATGCTCAGCAAGAGAAGCGAAACCCCCGCAATCTTGAATGTGAAGACGAACGTTCATCAAAGTAAGTATTTATTCCGCCATCTTCCTTGATCCCGCCTGTCATGATGCATTTCTCTCACGAGGCTGTTTATGAAATCTTTTAATGATTACATTTATCACCATACATTGTTCTATTTCTGATTCACACCACCAACTCTTTACTCATCTGCTTCTGCCTAACTTGGAACACATTGGCTAACTTGGAGTAGTCTGAGGAGACACCCTCAAATTGAACTCCTCTGTGCCTCGCCTACGAGTCCATTTGTGGGACTTTTGGTACGTAACAGTCTTTTGCCACTTCTTCACACCGTCTTCTATGATGCATTTCTCTTACGAGGCTGTTTATGAAATCTTTTTTTAATGATTTACCTACACCTATACATTGTTCTATTTCTGATCGGACATATTTGCCACATCTTTTTCTTCTGCGTTCGTTTCATCGCATGCTGACTGACCTGTGCAATAGCAACACAACCGGCCATTTGACCATCACCACCGAGGCCTTGTTTCTCACCCTCATCATGGTATGTCATACTCGTTCACACCCTCTATCCTTCATCGTCCACTATGATGCATATTCTCTCACGAGGCTGTTTATGAAATCTTTTTTGATGATATTTCTATACCTATACATTGTTCTATTTCTGAGGCACACACACCAACACACTTGTCTTTTTCATCTATGGTCTTTGTTCTTGTCAGCTAATATGCGACAGTTGCGTAGCAATGTTCTTCAACAACAGGATCAGCTTTCTGTTTTGGCTTATGGTACGTTTGTATTCCACTCCCACATCTGTCTTTCTGTCTTCCATGATGCATTTTCTCTCACGAGGCTGTTTATAAATAATTTTCTATGATTACATTATCACCTATACATTGTTCTATTTCTGATCTTGGACACTCTTCTCTTTCCCCTTCTGCCACCAATATATGAGTCTAGGCCAAGCTAACATGCTTTAAGCTACTATTTCCCCTCCAGCCACCAGCTCAGCGGCTGATGAACTCCGGGCATCTCTGCAATAATGGTACGTCTATTCCACCTTCTCCTTGACAACAATGGAACCCACCATGATGAATTACTCGAAAGAGGCTGTTTATGAGTTATATCTTACCATGATTATAACCACATCACCTACATTGTTCTATTTCTGATCTTTTCCTATCTCTTCACCACTTTTTGTCAAAACTTGTTTTTCTTCATCCGGTCTAACCTCTTGACCCCAGTCAGTCAGCCTCATCTCTTACTTCTCTTATCATCACCGTTTTCATTCCGAGACAGTGAGTAATTGCACTTTCAGCAAAGGTATTGTTTTTGATTTCTCTTTTTCCCCCCTTCTTTCTTTATTTTGTACCCCTGGTCAAAAAAAAATGATGAATTTCTCGCAAGAGAGGCTGTTTATGAGTTATTATTATATCTTTATTTTACCATGATTATAACCACATCACCCTACATTGTTCTTTTTTCTGAATGACCGACTCACCCAGCAACATTTTTTTCTTGTCCATTGCGACGATTTTCCTCTGTTTCACCTGTTATGTTGTTGTTGCTGCATGGGAGGTTGCTAACGGTCATATCAAGTGTCGGAAAACATATAAAGGTAGCATGATTATTATCGGGAGGACAAATTGACCAGAGCAATATCAAAAGCCATTTTTTCCCCAGAGAAGAGTGACTTTCTTTGTTTTATCTTGTGGTGCTTATGCCTGTTCTTATTTGATGTGATGCCTGTGACTGTTGAGTCTGTTCCCTGGTCTACCGCTATGTGGGAAAGGAAAGATGGAAACTGCCATCCAATAGGGTGCCTGAGAAACTGATGATATATGAGCAACAATATTGCTGCTTTGCTTTGAAATCATGATCGAGGGGCTACCAAACGCCACGCCGTGGACAAAGATATATGATACTGCCATTCGGAGCAAGGGCCTCTGAAGGTAGTCAAGAGGCGTTAAAAGATAGTGACAAGGGCTTTAAAATAGTCCAAGGCTGTTTGTGTTATCCTTTAAAGGGCATCAAAATGCAAAAACAAAAAAAAAAACAAAAAAAAGACGCTGCTACAGCGAAATAGAAAATACCGCTTCCCCGCTCAAATCCAAATCCGTCTCCGTCCTCTCTGCAAATATTCCATTCTCCCCCTCCACTTCCAAGAACCCAATCGCCATGAAAATCTCCCTCCTCTCCCTCAACTCCTCCCTCCTCCTCTCCCCCTCCTCCTCCAACCTCCTCAATTCCCTCCTCCGGGCCTGGGCCATGCCCCACCAGAGATCACCAGCCCCGCTTCCCTCCTTTCTCTTCCTCTGCGATTTCGCTCGGTTGCCAATCAGCCGATGATACCACATCCACCTCAAAAGAGGCAACGCTTCCGCGTCCGCATCAGGATACTCCTCCTCCACATCGAGACCATCCGCCGCCGCCCACACCTTCTCCCTGAAGGTCTTCAGTCTTTCCCTGCACAGCGTCTGATACGACTTCCTCACTTCCACTGTATGAGCCCTCTCCGCTTCATTTCTGCAGTACCACCATAGATGCTCATGTGCTGCCAGCTTCTTGTCGTCGTAATTTACAACAGTGCCCAGCTTCTGCGGATAGATATTGAAGACGTCGAGCATGGCCCTCAGCAGTATTCTGCTTCGCACATATGTCCTACGCTGACCTTTTTTCATTTCATCAGCCTCCCAGCACCGTATGTGAGGTTGTCTCTTCCATTCAAAGACCCACCGGTCGTTGTTGAACCTCTCCTGTGATGTCTCGCCCTCTCGACCCATGAAGGGAAAACACAGAAACTTCTCAAGAACATAGGCCGTGAACTGATTACGCCGGGCGTAACCGATATCTTGTGATAGTTTCTCGTCCGCCATCAGCCTCTTCATTTTGTTGTCCATGAGTATGGTAATAAAGTACTTGATGGCTAATAGCTTCACCACCGGAATGTAGCCGCAAGAATTGTCCGGGTTCATTTGCAGGGCATTCGGCAGGTTCTGCCAATAGTCCTCCACGTCTACCTTCAGCGCGTCTCTCGCCCATTGGAGAAAGATGTACACTCGTGCTGCTCTCCGAGCCTTTCTCCAGTTTCGGATTGCCAATCCTGCCTGCTCAGACTTGTCGAAATACTAATAAGGGTGGCCCAACGTCTCATCCACCGTCTTGCGAGCAAGAATCCAACCAGCATCAAAAGGATTGAAGATCTTGCCGTGAGGGAGAAGCGACCCGCCTGGAAGGCAAAGACAACCTTCTTCCCAAGGCCTGGCAAGCCTCGCTTCACGGTCATCCCGCACAGCCCTGAAGATATTGCCCAATTTTCCCAAACCGGAGTTCTCAGAACCCGAGTCCTTCTCAGAACCTGAGTCCTTCTCACAACCAGAGTCCTCCTCATAACCGGAGTCCTTCTCACAACCAGAGTCCTCCTCATAACCGGAGTCCTCCTCAGAACCTGGAGACGCCCCGCCTCGAGGGTTTACGTGGTCATCGTCCTCCCAAGTGCTTATTTGATCATCTTGCTGATTCACTGACTGTGTCTCATTGTCGGGCTGATTAACCTGTGAGCTTGCCCCTGGCTGGTTGTTTGTATTGGAGTCCTGATTGCTGGATAGAAGGGGTTGATCGCTTGTCTGGGTTTGCTGGCAATCTACCGGGTCGAGCTGGAGGGCTTGAAGCTGTTCTAGCACGGTCTGATTTATTGTACTGATAGCCTGGATATTTGCCCGGAGGTCCTGATTGCTTTCCACGAGCTGTTGGTGGCTTGTCTGGGTTTGCTGGCTATCTACCGGGTCGAGCTGGAGGGCTTGAAGCTGTTCTAGCACGGTCTGATTTATTGTACTGATAGCCTGGATATTTGCCCAGAGGCCCTGATTGCTTTCCACGAGCTGTTGATGGCTTGTCTGGGTTTGCTGGCTATCTACCGGGTCGAGCTGGAGGGCTTGAAGCTGTTCTAGCGCGGTCTGGTTTATTGTCCTGATAGCCTGGATATTTGCCCGGAGACCCTGATTGCTTTCCACGAGCTGTTGATGGCTTGTCTGTGGGGGTTGGTTGCTTGCTTGGGGTGCCGCATTGTTCAGAATACTTTGCCTTGGCCGGGGGTGCCGCCCATTCCCTGGCCTGTTCCGCTGCTGCCGATTGTTTCCTCGCTTCATCCGTGCATGCCATGGCCGCTGGTTTGCTCGCCGTGCAATAGTCCGCCTGGATGCTTGAACCCGGGCTGCAGCTAGCAGGAGGCGTCTCCTGCGTATCATAGTCGCCTTCTGACGGCGTGCTGCGCGGCTCCGATTGGAGTCTGTTTCGTAAGCCGAATCGGAGCCACTCCCACCTCTCAAATGTAAAAGATTGCCATCATCTGGCCAGTACTCTCGCGAGCTCTCCGGTTTCCTTCTTTCCGAGGGAGGCTGACTCCCATTGCTCTATGACGGGGTAACAGCAGCCTTGCTGCTCTTTCTCCTCTTAAGCTTCCCAGGACCGCCCGGCGTCTTGGGGCTTTTGGTTTCCTTCCCAGTGGGTTTCGATGTGAGAGGACTGTCTGCCAGTTTGGTGTTGATCGTCGGGAGTTTGACCGGCAATGGCTTAGCAGCGGCAGCCGCGGAGAGGTTGACTTTGGCTCGGCCGGTAGAAGAGAGGTGAAATTCGCCTGGCCGGCCGGTGATGGGGTTCTCATCCATGTACTGGTCACCGTATTGCTCATGAAGATAGAAGGCTTCTTCAATGTCGCGGGCTGTGGGGGCTCCGACGTCGCTCTGGTGTCTGGACTCTTGAGACTGTGGCTGAGTTGAGGGCGTGATAGTCGCGGCTGTGGGAGTTTGATTGTAGACACGACCGGTTGCGGGAGTCCAGGTTTGGGCCGAAGTTGATAACGGAAGGACATTGCCGAGGAAGTTGGAGATAGTTGCCTGTCAAATCAAAATCATGGTGGTTAGGGTCGAGTTGAAGGGCAGAATACGCACTCAAACGAGCCAGCAAACTTACGAGTCGAGCGCTCATGATGTCGGCGAAGCTGGGGGCCATATGAATATGCTCTC
The DNA here is from genome assembly GCA_030512305.1 of Cercophora samala. NCBI lineage: Eukaryota > Fungi > Ascomycota > Sordariomycetes > Sordariales > Lasiosphaeriaceae > Cercophora > Cercophora samala. The sequence goes on along the minus strand of JAULSY010000003.1, from coordinate 117,513 downwards.
CAACAATATAATATACAGAGTGAACGGTGATCTCGTCCTCCTCGCCCTCTCTTCCCTTGCGTCGTGTCTGTTTGTTGATGACCCAGACACCGGTTCCAGCACCGGGGCCAGTCTCGGCAGGCTCCTGGGCAACGATGAACTCGAGGCCAGACATGGTCCGCAAGCGGCCTTCGAAAGCCTCTCGGGTGGCCAGGAACTGCATCATGTTAGGATTGTTGAGACCTTGCTGGAAGAGAACCTCATTGTTGGAGGTCTTGTCGTAAAAGGGCGAGGTAGCAAAGTAGTAGAGCACGCTGTTGTTGTGGATGCCTCCCTCGAACTCGACTGGGCCAGTGAAGCGGATCTCGTCCAGAGGATCGCTCCGGGAGGAGGCTGCCATTGTGGTGATTATCTGTCGGTAAGCTGCTCGTCCAAGTAAAAGACGGAGACTGGGAATGTCGGCGGCTAAGGGAGGTGTGTTAAGAAGTAGAGAAGATAGAGAAGTTAAGAAGTTGAGAAGATGGGGGTGTACGGAGTAAAGTTTTGAAAGTCAAATCGAGTTCCAATCAACCTGGAAATCAACAGAAGAAGAGCTCCAGAAAGCGCGCGAGCGGCAGCTCCCCTGTCAGCCCCGCGAGCCCCCCTGCCACAGCTGCCACCTTCCAGAACCTTTGGGAAAGTGGGGCAACTGGGGCCAGCCTGCAAGTCCAGGATGCGCCTTCTTGGCAACTGCCCCAGATTCACGACTTTCTGACGTCGCGACTTCCTTCCTGTCAAACATTCCAACCACTCACTCACTTCTCCCCCCATCAACAAACAAATATGGACCTCCTCTCCACAGTCCGCAAAACCGGCTCCCGCGGCGGCGTCAACTTCTCCTGGGACGAAGTAGCCACCTCGGCCCACAGAGAAAACTACCTAGGCCACTCCCTCAAAGCCCCCGTCGGCCGCTGGGCCAAGGGCAAAGACCTCAACTGGTACGCCAAAGCCGATCCCACCGCCGCCGACTCGAACGAGACAGAAGAGGAGAGAGCAGCCCGCGAGCGCCGCGACGAGATCCGCAAGATCAAGGAGGCAGAGGAGGACGCGATTGCGGTTGCTTTGGGGCTGCCTCCTCCGGTGAGGAATGCCAGCGGAGCGAATGCGGTAGAGGTGCCATCTGCAGAGGGGTCGTCCGGGAAGGTGGTCAAGGGGCCTGCGAGAGGACCTCTACCTGAGGACGAGGTCAAGAAGGAATCGAAGGCGCCACGAGACAGAGGTGACAGAGGCGACAGGGAACACAGACATCGGCACCGGCCTCGCGACAGAGATGAGGACTCGGAAAGACGGCATAAGAGGAGGCACAGAAGTCGGGATGGGTATCGCGATCGCGATCGGGATCGTAGTCGCAGCAGGGAACGGAGACGGGACAGGCCGGTGGACGGGGAAGACAGAGAACGAAGACATCGACGGAGGAGTCGCAGCCCAGAACGCGATTCTGCCAGGTCTGATATCAAACGAGACAGCCGCAGCCACAGGACGAGGCAAGACGACAACGACGGACCTAGATTCAACCGCGATCCTGATCAGCGCAGACGCCGAAGCAGAAGTCGCAGCAGAAGCAGGGACAGGAATGACCGGTCCAAACACCATGACCGCAGGCGCAGCAGAAGTGGTGAGCGACGCTAAGGATATATCTTACATTTGGCTTCAATTCGAACAGCGATTCAAACGGATTAAGACAGATGAATTAACGGTATCATATTCTTCATATCTCATGAAAAGCTACGGCCAGCCGCCTGTGTTCGGCTTCCAAAACCCCGTGCTTGCTCAAAATTCCATTCCCCATGATCATCATCCAGCTCACGCGCCCGCAACATCCTTCTGCACAAGCTTAGCCCGCTCACCATAAGCCTTGGTGGCATAATCACCGCCGTGTACAATCAGATCCTCGGGCTTGTAGTCAAACTTGCCCGACAGGTAGCTCTCCAGGATGGACTTGGTGCCGAGAGCGTACCTCTTCTGCGCATCGAGCGAAGTGCCAGACATGTGGGGGACCATGGCGTTGCCGCCACCGAAGGGGTTCTTGGCCGTCCGCAATACGTGGTCGGCGGGGGCAGGCTGGGGGAACCAGACATCACCACCATAGCCGCGGAGGTGGCCAGACTTGAGAGCCTCGGCGACGTCCTCCTTGACGACAATGGCACCACGGGCAGTGTTGATGAGCCATGAGCCTATTGTCTGTTAGCCATTGCCCTCCTGATCCTGAAGTAAGAGATACATACCAGGCTTCATCTTGGCGATCAAATCCTTGTTAAACAACCCCTTGGTCTTCTCATGAAGAGGGCAGTTGATAGTGACAACATCGCACTGCGCAAGCATCTCCTCGAGCGACTCCACTCTGCGGCAGCCAATCTCCTTCTCCTTCTCGGGGCTCAGAGGCTGGTAGTCGTAGTAAAGGAGCTCCTTGCAGTCAAACGCCTTGAGGCGACGGAGCACACGCTCACCGATACGGCCAACAGCAACGGTACCGACGACCTTGTCCTCAAGATCGAACTCGTTCTTGGCCGCCTCGGCAACGTCCCAGCGACCTTGCTCAATCATCTCGTGAGCGGGGACGAAATTCCTGACGAGGACAAGGATGGTCATGACAACGTGCTCAGCAACGGAGACGACGTTGGAGCCGGTGACTTCGGCAACGGTGATGCCGCCGTTGGTCTTGTTGGCGGCGTTGAGGTCGACATGGTCGGAGCCGATACCAGCAGTGATGGCGAGCTTGAGCTTCTTTGCCTTGGCGAGGCGCTCAGCGGTGAGGTAGCCGGGGTGGAATCTGTATCACATGTATCAAATCAACACCTTTGTGTCCAGACCACTCTCATGTTAGTGGGAGACAAAACATACGGAGTAGTAATGATAACCTCCGCATCCACCAACTCCTTGTCAAAGGTCGAGTTCTCTCCATCCTTGTCAGAAGTGGTCACCAGAGTGTGACCCTGATCCTCGAGCCACTTGCGGATTCCGAGCTCGTTCTCGGTGGTGCCCAGGAGGCCGGGGACCTATTTTTGCGTTCCGTCAGCCATCTTGTATGTACCCCCGACTTTCCCCACACCCATGTATGTCCATGCATGCCGGCACCGAACACACGGCACGGGATGGGTTTGCCCCACTTCCCCGAATGTATGCCGAGACCCATGCTCATGCTTTCCCCAGATTGAACCAGACCCCGCATTTGACATTCCTCCATTGAAGAGTTGAGAGGAGAGGATAAAAAAGAAAAGGGGGGGGGGGCGGTAATTACCTCCTCAGCGTGCTTCCCACCATCGTACAGAACGGCAAGTACTTTGACCTTTTCACGTTGCGTCGTTAGCAGGCGGGTTTGTTGGAGAAGAAGCGATTGATGACGAGCAGCAGGACGAAGGGTCGAGCGGGGGAGGGAGGATCGTAGGGTGGTGGGGAGGAGGGCAGAGCGAGAAGCGAGACGGGGGAGGAAGAATACCATTTTGACTACTGTTGAGTATGTGAATAGGGTGGAGATGAGTCGATGGAACTGAACCAAGAGGGAGGAGGTCGAGGTTGAACGAGAGGCGGGAGAGGGGTGATGTCTTTATAGATTCAACTCAGTTCCGTTCGTGGAGGGGAGAGACTCGGCAAGGGGCGGGATCGTAATTACGTCCTCGTGGTTTCTCGCTCGATGAGGAAAGGATGGGGGACGGGATGGGTGGTAAATGTGGTTTGCTGTGGGATGTGTAAGTGGTACTGTTACCTTGACACGACACACGCAGACCGAGGGGTAAATTGATGGGAACTGAAGAAAGAATGAGCAGAAAAGGGTTTGATCTTTGAGCAAAAGGGAAAGAAGCAGCGAGTATTTATGCATCCAAGTAATTGCCCCCCCCCCTCCCTTCTCTAAGCCGTTCGGTTCCTACTAGAGAAAACTAGTTCGCGATCATCTGCCATGCCTTCCTTCTCCGTCCTCCTCCTCCTCCTCAAAACCCGATCGTGTATCACGTTCGATCGACTCCCGAAGCGTCTAACGGTATTCCCCTCACCTCAGGTAGGAAGGGGGCAACGGGATGTCCATGCAGCAATGCGGTTGGTCGGAAGGGAAAAACAAGGGGATTCGGGAAGGTGGAACAGAAAGAACGCCCCCCAATTCACACAGCTACCGGGTACGTAGTGTTTTGTCGGTGGTATTTGCCAATTGGTTTCCTATTCGTCAATTGACGAGTGGATGAATTGGGGGATATCACACGCCTGGACTTACACCCGGGAAAGAACCATCGACTTACCTGGTGACCTCCTCTCAACTAGAGTAATCAAATCAGCTCCCAGAGCAGCAAAATGACAGAAAAATAAAAGTGTTTAAGCTTAGGAGTTGATATCAAACCTCAGGACATAAGCCCATCCATCATCAATTAGATTCGCCGTTTAACCGTCCGATTCCGATCTCCAACTCACAAACAACACCTGCTGTACCTACCTAGCTCCCACTGACCACCCAACCCGAACCCCTCAAGGTCCTCACTCACACTATCCGTACCAAACCCCTCACCCACCCACCTCATCCCATCCAAGTACCTACTACGGTAACAACCGCCGCAACGCACTCATCACTGCCTTCTTCAGCCGGTCGGTCGGTCAGTTCATTCCCGCGCGCGCGTGTGTATGTGTGTGTGTGTGTGGATTTTAGCTTTCTCGGTACTTCAGACGAACGGCATCCTCGGTGTTGGCTCGGTATTTGCCCCCCTTTTTACATCCGCCCCCTTCCCTTTCCCCCTCCCCCGCTTCGTCCCTTTCTTTCTTTCAATGACGCCCGCACCCCCTCCCCCCCCGAAGCGGGGTAACGTACACGACCAGTAGGTACCTAACTATGGCTAACATCGGTTCATTCAAACTCCCAAATCATTGTTATGTTCCTACGACTGACATATAAATATTTTGCTTGGCAGAAGTAGAGAGGCCAAAATTGTTCTCATTGCTCAAAGATTGTCTCAGGGTCGGGTGTATGTGGAATAAGAGGACGGACGGCTGCGGGGTAAATTCACCCGAAAAATAGATAAAACCATAACAAACAGATCAGTTCAGGATGGGGTTACATAGTAAACCATGAATGAGACACCTTGATGGTTTGACACGCATGGCATCTTCCACTATTAGCCCATTATCAACTTTCCCGAAGACCATTGCTAACTGCCATCGAGGAGTAAAAGAAGAAGATACCGAGCAACCACCGAGACTACGACACATAAATCCCCATCCATCTATCCGTCAAACCGAACACCGTGAGAAAGCGTCCGACACAAGCACCACGAACAAGGAGTTCGTCGTAAAATCCCGAGTTGGCAATGGGTAACTTCACCCAGAGGCGAACTGTCGATGTGAAGCAAACCCGAATGCCACCCTCTCTGCCCCTGACTGATCTATCCTCGCCCCTCACCTTTACCTCGCCCCTCACCTTTACACACACCAACACACCGAACACCCCCCGACACTAAGATCTGATCTGATGTTTACAATTGTATTCCATATACACTATCCCGGCAGTACACTACCAATTCCCGAACGTGAAACACCGTTTGCTCCGAACCCCCCCATCCCATCCCATCCTATACCCGCATGTCCTGAAACTCCTCGCAAAAATGCAGAAACCATCGCTCCGTGCTCATGTATAGCCAGCCCTCTGTCTACCTAGCCCCAGAACTCCAGGCTCTTGCAAAAAAGTCTCCTGTATACTCTATCCCAACAATCCCACCTCTCCACTCTCACCAATAACTAGCCCCATTACTCCCCGGCTGCCCAAACCGTCCCTCACTATAGGGCGGTGGCGGAGCAGCAACGCTCTGCTGCGTATCAGCCCTAGCAGCACTCTGTTGACTCCCACTGGGAATCCCAGTCTGTCCCGCAGTCGACGGAGGCAACGCCGAACCACTTCCGGCGGCATTCCCACCCCCCTCAGCCATCCAACCCACAGCCTTAGCCATCATGCTCGGAAAATATTGCTGAATAAACGACTCCCTATTTTTTTTGTTTTCATCATTAGCCCTCATCCACTGTTCCATCCCTAGCAGCGAAAAAACTTACGTATAATAACTATGCTCCGAATCATGCGCCTTCACCAAATTATGCGCCAGCTCATGCGCCAACACAACCCACCACCAAGTCGTGGCCTCGACCCTCTTCTGCCCCTTCAACCCCCTCCACATCTCCTCACCAGTACCATGAAGCTGGTTGAAAAACCTCAAATTGCAAAAGACACTACCGTTCGCATTAAAGGCAATCGTTCCCCCCTTTTCATCATAAAAAATGTGCAGAGCCTTGGCTGGAAGCCGGTATATCTCCCCACAGTCTCGGAGCAACAACTCAAACTGCTTGATTCGGACAATGTTGTTTGCCAAAAAGGTCGAGGCGTCGATGGAGAGATCTTTGGAAACAAAGACTCGCATTCCGCGGGGGGCTTCGGCGGCAAAGGTGATGTTTTGCGCAGGGGTTGCGTCGCAGTAGGTGGCCTTTTCCTTGACTTCTCGCTCGGTGGGCGGGGCGAATAGATTGGCAGAGTCGTGAGCGCGGGTGGAGTTGATCGCGTTGAGGAGGTTTTGCTGCACGACAGCGGGCGAGGTGACACGACCATCGTCTGCTTGGCGGCCCTTGTTCTCCCCTGAGGAGGCAGGGCGCTTGGTGTCCTGCTCTGGATGGGAGGGCGGCACAAAGTTGTCGAGTTGCCTCTGCTGCTCGTTGTCATCTCCGGTGTCCAAACCCAACCGTCTGGTCAAATCAGAAAAGAAGCCCCTTCTGGGTTTCTCCTGTTGCGGCGGAGGGGCCAAAGCATGATCATCTTCAGGTGAATCGTGGAAGGCTCCAGGCATGCGATCACGAGTAGGTGTCTTAACCTCTTGACGCGCAGCCTCTGCCGCACGAGTCTGTTCCCACTCCTGTTCCCGCTCCCGAATCTTGCTCTGTTCAGCCTCGAGAGCCTTACGCCTCTCTTCCTCCGCAATCCTTGCCTCAGCAGCCTTGGCGCGCAGGATACGATCAACATTGTACCCACGATCCCGCAACTGAAGCAACCCAAGCTTCAAGAACGGCTCAAAAAAGATATACGCCGACTGGTTGGGTCGGTTGAGAAGAAGCTGGCAAATGGCCTGCCCGACCTGGTACATGTCTGGCTTGTCATCCTTATGTTCAGCCGCAATGTAGAGAATCCAGCAGTTGTCCCCCTGGGTGCTAGCCGCAGAGCGTTTCTCCTGATGGTACTTGTTGTGTCCCTGAAGCGAGCGCCTCAGCCCAACCGAAGACACAGAAATGACTTGCAGATTGGCCTCCAACCACTTCGCATCCCTCTTGACCAGCTCCCGCTTATCCTTTGCATACTCATGCAAAAAGATCTTGGACCGCTCAACCACATGCTTCCTCAGCCACTCCGCGCCATCCTGCCTCGACCTCTTCGTGCCAACCAGAATTTGCTCCCTGACTCGGCTCCCCAGATTCTCACTCCCAAGCGCTTGGTAGAAAGCCTCGAGCGTCTCATCCTCAGGCGCACAAAGCAGCGACTCCTTGAAGAGTCTATAACTGATGTAATCATCCAGGATCACAATCTCCCCCGGCGCAGCCAAAACATAGTGCTTCACCGGCGCCTCCTCCTCCTCATAACTCACATCCTCCGACTCCTTCTGCTTACTAGTCGCAAGCTCCCTCGAGCCAAGCAACCAGGCCGACGACCTCATCTTTCTGATCAACTCCTTATCCTTCCTCAACGTGCTCCAGTCATCCGCCAGCGATCTCAGCAAGCTCAGGTACTTATCCGGGCTCTGCATCACACTCAGCAGTCTCGCCGGCTCACTGCACGCCAACGTGGCAATTTCATGCTTTGTCGGCTCAGTCCTCGCCCCGCACTTGAACAAGAACGTGTTGGCGTTGGGTCCAAAGTCGACAAAGTCAAAAATGTCCCCATACGTAGTCGAGTTGCCAAGATAGCAGTTCTGCGGCTTCACATAAACAACCGACTCCTCTGCCTTGGCGCCAAACCCAAACGAGGAGCCCTTCTTCCTCACCACCGGGACAATGGCGGCATTCTTCAACTTTGCCAGGGCGTTCATGTTGAGATCCGCGAGGCGGCTGCTGAAGTACTCGAATAGAGTGATGGCATTGCTCCGATCCTTGGGTGGGTTAGCCAAGAGCCTATCGACGCAAAGCATAATGTTAGGGTCGCGCTGGACACCAAACTTGGGCGCATGGTCATGTAGCTGTTTGCGTAGGATCTTGTAGCCCAGCACAGCGGCTCGCTCGTTGACAAAGCACTGCGATGGGGAGACCAGTGCCTTTTCATCACCTTCGATTGGCAGGATAGCGTTGGGGGCCCTGGAAATATCAAAGACCGCATATCCATTGACCGAGTGGTTCTGAATGAAGTAGGTCATGGCGTTTCTCCGGAGGTCTTCGTCTGCTGAAGCCATCATGTCAACCAACTCAGGGACCGAAGGATAAGGCCGAAGTCCAAGCTTGGTGAGGAACTGGCCCTCTTTGCTGGTGGTTCTGAAGCTACCTGGAGGCCCGGGCCATTGCAGAATGGGCAGCCGCAAAGCGCGGAGTGTATCCTTCGGCTCAAACAGTTCAGAAACCTTGTAAAGACGCGAAGTGCCCTTTGTAGGCTCCATGCCACGAGGTCCATCCTCAGCAGGGCAGAGGGCTGACTCTCTCAGCTTCTTCATGTCGGCAGAGGGAATATCAGCTTCAACTGAAGCAAGGTACCTGATAAGTTCCATATGGCTCCATCGCGGGGTTACAGCCCCTCCAGCAGAAGTGGCCGATGGGGTCAACAACCGTGTGAAGATGGTGTCCAAATCAACCGTCTTTCTCACACCGAGAGTGGTAAGAAACTTCTCCTTGACATTGGCACACCCCTCGAGCGTTGGCAGATCGTCGAACAACTTGACTGAAGGAAAGAAGGACTCGCTTGGCTTCTTCATACCCATCTTTGTTGGCATGACTGTGATATTCCGCAACGCCGACTCAACCGAGGACTTGGCGCTTGAGCCCAGATTTTCCCAGTTCTTCGAAAGCACTGTCAGCACTTGCACTGCAAAAGAAGGGTTCTTCATCAGGTTCTGCTCCTCCTTTTGCCCAGCAGACTCAATCAAGAACCGGACCCAAGGTACAATCCCTAGAGCCTCCCACCCAAGAGCGCGAAGCTTGACCTCAGGAATACCGGCCGTAAAGGCATGCGGTAAACAGCTCGGCGGCATTGGAAGTGTCGCAGGTATATTCTTGTTGTGGTAGAACAAAATTGTTCCCAGTGTAATGATCTCGCCCGAGTCACCTCCCTCGCTGACTGTCGCAACGGCAACATCCAAGAGTCGTCTCAAGTCGGACTGGGCATAATCTGCAGCAGAAGCGGCATTCGCAATCCACTGAATAAAATGTCGGAGCTGATCCTTGTCCATCGCCTTTGCGTTCAGCTCCTGACAGATATCGTCCACGGTAACATCCTTGATCAGCTCAAAGTCAATCAATTTCTTGATGAACGGATCATTCTTCATCGAGTTCAGAATGACCGGAATTCCGCCAACGAACTTGCTGACCTCCTCGGACGAGTTCCGGACCTTGGAAGTGGACAGTACACCTCTTGACGAGAACACCTCAATCGCAGGACGCTTCCATGCGGTCCAGAAACCTTCCTCGATGAGCTCGCCCACCTGAGCGCTAGGCGTAGAATCCAGGAAGGTGTACGTCTTGAGAATATGTAGGGCCTCTGGCACAAACTTCTCCACGTCAGCCAGCGATGGCCCCTTTTTGTTGTCGGCAGAGAGTCGCTTGAGCTTCTGATCCAGGTCCGCCATTTCATTAATGAAGGCAAGACGGGAAATAATACCTGCCACGCGCAGCATATCCTGATTCCAAGTCCGTACCCATCGGGCGTTCAGATCGATAGCCTCACGCTCCACAGTCGGGATAACCGAGGGTGCGAAGATGTGCATACCAGCACCAGTCGTCTGGGCAGTTGGAAAACCAATGAAGATGCGACCACCTGGCTTCTTGCTAGGCAGTACCGAGGCAAAAATATCTGCCACCTTTGCAGCCTGGCTCGAAGCTGACATCTCAGACGCAACAGTCTCATCATAAGACGAAGTCAAAATCGACAACTTGGTCTCCCTGGGTGGTGGTTTCTTGGTTGCGCGCTCTAGCTCGGCGGAAAAGGAGGCACTAACACTCGTCTCGATAGTAGCCGCGGTAACCCGAAGAAAGATGGTGGATGTCGACAATGCCGTGAGATCCTCCGCAATGCTATCCTGAACAACCTGCTCCTCCTTGGCAGCCTTTCCTCGAAGTCCCGCTTGGGAAGTAGCCGAAGTAAGTCTCGAGAAGAAATTCCTAAGTGAAGGCAGTTCAGAAGCATGTTGCTCATTGTTCCTGTTGGACGCGACTGCTTGGGGCTTCCACCCAATAACACTCATAAACGTCCCGTCAATCTGTGTGCTTGTGCGGCCGGCCGCCTTCAGCTTCATAAGCCCTCCCTGGGCTCTCGTCTCCAGATCTCTCGGGATCGGAACCCCCAAACTTGGTGATGACTTCTTTTGAAGAGACAATATCCTCCAGTCATCGATCCAGAATTCGATATTCTGCAGAGCAACAAACGTCAAACTGGTAGCGAGGAACTGGCTGACCGACAACAAATTCGGCAGCGGCGTAGTCGTATTCCTGTAGTCGAGAACAAAAGCCGTATCCTTGGTCACCTGCTCCTGCGGCAGCGAATACTTCTTCGTAAACAGCGCATTCCCCTTCCAGTAAAACGCCATCGCCTCACTCCCCGAGCTGACAAACGGCTCCTCGCAATCAGCAAAGACACTGTAAAACCCAACACCAAAAGCACCAATCTTGGTCTCGTCCGGGTTGCCCTCGGCAATCCTCTTCAGTCTCGCCCAATCGGTCTTGGTAAACGGCTGGCCATCGTTCTGCACCACCAGCCGTCGGAGGGTGTGGTTCTGGACGGCGTGCCTGAGCAGCTCGGACCGGTTCGTCGTCTGTGGAAGCGGGACGCTCGTCGAGGGCAAGGTCTCGAACTTGACCTTGACTGTGGTAGCCTGTGCATCGGCGGCGTTCTGGATCAGTTCTCGGAGGGTCGTCCACTCTCCAGAGTATCTCGCCAAGACCTTGTCAATGAGGGCGCGGGTATCGACAGTGACCGCTTCTTCATCATCGCCGTTGGTCAGGGCTTGCGCACGAAGCCGTGCGTAATCCATGGCGGTATCTCTTGTCCTGCACACGGGGGAGGGTTTCCCGGATACGTCTCGTTGTTTTTAAAACGACTTGAATATCGGTGGTGTCGGTGTCCGGAGGTTAATGGGTTCGCTCGCCGGCAAGGTAAGGGACGGTGTGCTACAGCACAAACCAGATTACTAGTGTAGCGTAGCTTATAAGGAAATGGCTGTATTATAGAAGTCTGATGGTGAAAGGCGTTCTTTTCTCCTCAAGCCGACAAAACCAAAGGAAAAGGTGAAGAGTTAGGAAAGGGATCGAATAGTTTTAGGATTCACTGAGGGACGGAGCCTTGGAGGGGCTTGAGCTTGCTCAGCTGCACCTTGAGGGTCCGGATGACAGGCTGCAGGCTGCAGGTGAGGCGGCGAGGCCACTGACGTTGGCGTTTCAGCGGCAGGCAATGCGCCTTATCGGTGTTATCGTCCCCTTATCGCCGCCCGCTAACAACCTGGAGAGCCCACCATGCTGCCTCAGAGCAGCTTTGTAATCATTGTCGAATAAAGCCCACGTGGGCAAAATAAGCCTTCTGAAAACGCCACTGGCAAGGCATCACATATCAAAAATGCTGTTGTCGGAAGTTGTATGGATTAGAAGATATTCAACGTCAAGAAGTACGGTGGTGTAGCAGTTGTGTAACCCTAACCCCCATCATCCCCTGTACCCCTGACTTGGAGATGTCTTATTATCCAACATGTAAAGGAGACGCTGATACCAGCACCAGCTTTGAAGCAGGTTCAGCGGTGATTCATTACTTCATTCAATCTGGCGGTGTCACTTTGGATTTGCTCAATCTCTCTACTCCTTTACTTCACACAAGGCATTCATGTCATCAGCTAAAAATGACAGACACAACAACCACTCTCAAGACTCGATTTGTTTTGGTTTCTGATACTAATGTGTACCAACTACCCACGGGGTTGGAATATGATTAATCGTCTGTAACAAAACAATACCAACACACACTTCTACTCTCAACTCAAACTGCTCCCGCCAGAACACCCCTAGACAGGCCTCCCGGCCAAGCATCCTAGTGTCCATGTTCCCTTCCTCCCCTTCATCAGTCTGCCCATATAACCACCCGACCATCTGTCCCTCCAATTTGCCTCGAGAAAACGCGGCAATGGCCGGCAAGCGATGAACACACGACAACCCAGACAAAACAAAATAAACAATTGATGATTGCGCTCCTTTTTCCTCTGATGTTGCATAAAGTGCGCCTGACAATTAGTAAAGCCCGAGTGCATACTCCTTTGCCGGCGTACAAATAGTAAGCCCAAATGCTTTCCCGTTGCCTGGAACTCCCATCACGTCCCGAAAAAAAAAAAAGAAAAAAAAAAAAAACCAAATGCAAGTTAAACAAGCCATATATGTACAGTAGACCAAGCACTCTTTGAGCTCCATGTTATGGTGTACCATCTCCCATGTCCGATGTAGTTATAGACGCAAGAGTGATGGGCCGTAGAACAGGTAGACTGGCGAATCACCTTGTCGTTATGATATCAATTCGATATGGATATCAAGGTAGACCAATCCCACCAAGTCAATACTGCCAGCCCTTGTCTAGTCGCGAAGGTGATTCCACCGTCCATTCGCACCAGCCGGCGCATAGGTCATGCCAGGCACAGCAGGATCCGAACTCGCCGCAGCGGCGGGACTAGTCCCCCTGCTGCCAGCACCGGCCCTTCCGGGTCTCGGGCTGGGCATCACTCCTCCCATGGCGCCTATCCGCGGACTACGCGGGGTGCTTCCTCCCCTTGTCTCCCTGCGACCATTCTTGAGTTGCTGATTCTCCGCCCTCGAAACATCCAGCTCCCTCTCGCGATCCCGGACCAAGGCCTGAAGTTCGGCAAGTTGACGCTGATGATCAGCCAGCTCGTTCGCAGCGTGTATCTGCTGAATCTTGACGATATTGTCGTTGGCCCGCGTACGCAGATCTGCAATCTCTTCCCGGAGTCGTTTCATTTCGTCATTCTGCTCCTGCTGGTAGCTGGAGGCGTTCTGGTAATTCTGGCGGACAAAGTCCGCTTCATTTGACAAGGCAGCGGCCTTCTTCTCAGCCTTTTCTGCCCTGGTTTTGGTTTCCGCAAGTTCCTTCTCCAGCTGAGCAAACCGGGCAATGTCGGGGACGGTCGACTGCTCCATGGCAAGCGTGGCCTCGGCAAGCTTGGATTCAAGGGTCTTGTTGTGCTCCCTGAGCGATGCGACCTCGGCCTTGACAGCCTCGAGCTTATCCGTGGCTGCCGCCGCGACTTTCTTGGCCTGCTTGCATTCCTTCTCAAAGTCGGACCGATCGTTGAGAGCGTCTGTGTACCTCACATGAAGGGTGTTGAGGGTGCCTCTCCAGGACTCCAGCTCCTTCTCCAAAGGATCGGTGTGCTCACGCAGCTTCGCATTAACGGTGACCAGATCGCCAACCAGGCTTTCAAGCTTGAATATCTGTAAATACCAGTTAGTGCTTTATCCCTATAATGGTCTCATGAAAGGTTTCCTTACTTGGAACGCCATGGCCTCCAACTGGGCAACAGGCACCTCGGCCAGTTCTGCCGACTGGACGTTACTGACTGGGTGGCGCGCCAGAGTGTCTCTCAACAGCTCAGACATCGGCACCGAGGATGAAGCTCGCCCGGTCTTTCGACGCTTTGGCATCACGTCCTGATCGTCATCCAAAGGACGCTTCCGACGACTCAACTCAGCATTATCGGCTTGGGTTTGGGGCTGCGACTCCCACATCTCCTCCACACTAATTGGGAGGGGCTGAGATACGTAATCAATATCATTTTCCGGGTTCTCCAGAAAACTGGCGAATGTGACGGCAACCTCATGAGGCGGAGGTGCGTGTTGCGGATCCTTGAGATGCCTGACCAACAATGCCGTCACCTGGCAAAGCGCATTCCTGATCTCCAGAGGCGACATTTCGGGATATGAGGCCATCTCACGGAGCTGTAGTAGGATGTGCTCCAAAGAGCAGATGGTGGCGAGGGACAGGAATATTGTCGACTCGTAGCTGATCTTGGAAGGCAGGTTGACTTGCCTGGCTTCATGGTCAAAGAGAATGACGACATCGAGCTGCCCGCCGATCTTGGACAGATCCTGGCCAGCTTCTGCCACAATCACTGAGGTTTGCTCACTGACATGCTCCGGCGACTCGGTACTCAAAACTGCATACGTCTTGCTCAGTGGCGACTGGGGAATCTCCTGTGCAACGATTTCCTCAAGGTATTTCAGGGGCCTGCCTGGTCGTGACACTATCAGGATGCGGAAGTTGAGCCACCGCAGAGTCTTGAGAAACTCGTACACAAACGAGAACTTGCTGTTGGAATTGATGGCATGCTTCAACATGCCTTCGGAGTTGAGTTGATGAAATGTGTCGTCGTCGAATGCTGGTAAGTCTACCAGATCATTTAATCTGTTGAAGAAGCCATCAATCCTGGCGGTCAGGGCGTCATCCGGAACTTGCGAGGCCGAGTCGCAGAAGGCGTTGCCGAACTCAGTCATGACCTGTAGGTTTAGAGCAATTGTATCGACATAGAGCGACCGAGTATTGGCCGCCATGGGTAGAGTCACAACAAATTGTCGAAGCTCAATCGGGTTCTCGTCCATGTCTTGTGCCTCTTCGTGGTCGGAGTCCATGGTCGCAGCTCCTAGAGGTTCTACATCGTGAACCGAGAACAGAGGGTTTGACATGGCCGGACCTTCGTCCACGCCGCGTGAGAGATCCGCCGAGGTCGTGAGATCGGATGGGGCAACTGTTGTTGGTAGATTCTCATACTCCATTTCAAGGCGGTGATGATGGGTGCCAATCACAGGGAGCTCGGTGGAGGAAAGCGTAAGACCTTCGGGCGGGTGGTCGCTCTGTGGGGCCTCAAGAAAACTCCCATTGTGAAGACCGATGGATTCTCGCAGTGCATCAACCGCGTCGACGGCGGAACGTTGAGGAAGGCTTCGGCTTGATATTGGTGCCGTTATAGGAGAAGGTGGGCTTGAACGTGCCTCGGATCGAAATGACTGCTGCGGGTGTTGTAGCTCAACCAGTTCGGACATTGGAACTGAAAGCTGTGGATGTTGTAACCGGACCTCTTCCGAAACGGGAAATGAAGGTTGTGGGGTTTGCGACTGGACCTCTTCTGACACAGGAAATGAAGGCTCTGGATTATGCGACTGGACCGCTGGCTCTGGCGCTGGCTCTGGCTCTGGTACTGGCTCTGGTTCTGGTTCTGGATGTAGCATCCAATCAGGCAACGCTGCTCTCAGTGCGTCGACAGCGTCGGGCTCCTTGGCTGGTGGTGGTGTTGGTCCCATTTTGCTCTGGTGACTGGCGGAGACTGGTCGCAATGGTTCAGTTTCTGATCGTCGAAGGAGAATGTGAGTGGTGGGGAAGGTAGAACTGCGCGGCGGAACAGAACCGGAACTTGCGGCTCTGGCCCAGTGGGTGTCACTGACAGGTAGTTTTGTGGTGTTTGCCGTCGCAATCGCAGCCCTCTCTTTTTGCGCCGTTTCGGGTACAATTTCCTCGACACTCTGGCTCCGCTCCTGGGTTTGGGTTTGGGTTTGGGTTTGGATTTGGTCGAAGTTGCTCGAAAGCGGTACAATTGGATCCACCAATTGCGCTTGCTGCGATTGCCAACCGGAGCTCGAGGGCTCTGGCGAGCTGACCTGTGGTGAATCCGCTCGCGGGGCGTTGCTCGCACTTGGTATGGAGGACTCGACAGGTGCTGACGTGCTTCGATGTTCGTTCACCGTAACCTGGCTGTCTCGATTAACCTCTTTGCCTTGGTCAGCCTCGGCCACAGTAGCAGACGCCACTTCCCCACAATCGCTATTGTTGAGGTGAGCGTAGTCGGGCTGTGTCAAGAAACCCGAAAAAGTGCTGCACTGTGAGTGGTTATTCTCCTCTCGAAACTCGTGTGACCGGTTGTGGTTGTCGGGCTGGCCAGATGGATCAGGTTGGCGCGATGGTATCAGAGATTCTAAATGGACCGAAATCGCCTCGTCGTTGTTCAAGGTATTGGTTGTCTGAGATTCTTCCTCCTGACTTGACTTCTGTTGCTCCTTGCTCTGCTCCTCTTCTGGGTTCTGCCCCACTTTCTGTTGCTGCTCTTCGCCGAGCTGCTCTTCGCCGTGCTCTTCACTCTCTGCCTGTTGCAGCTGTTCACTCTCTGCCTGTTGCAGCTGTTCACTCTCAACTTGAGAATCCAAGGCCTGCTGCTGCTCACGCTCAACGGATACCAGTCTTTGTTCTTGCGATTGACTAGCCAACACTGTTTCAGGGATGGTTGAAGTGGGCTCCGACTCGCCGGTGGCTTGTGAGTCGGGTATGGTTCGCTGGCTGAGAACCTTTCCACTTGAGGACTCGTTGCTATTCGTATGGGACGCGGAATCGTGCTGACTACTGTTTTTGAAAGAGAGCTGAGACGCTGTAAACAACTGGTAGTCGTCGGGGTCGAGCTGTGACGGTGGGTGAATCTCTAGTACGAGTTGTTGCCCAGCTTTCTTGGGAATATTGTCGACTTCGACCCCAAGCTCAAGCTCTGGTGATGTGTATCCCGAGTCGTCGCCCTTGGCCCTCTTCGCGGGCCTCGCGTCGTCTTCCTCGTCCTCGTCCTCGGCGGCTTCGGGCACAGAGCTTGCCGATCGCTTTCTGCTCTCTTGACGTTTCACAGCAAGCTTCTTCTTCTTCTTCTCGGCCTCCCACTCGTTGATGGCTAGCTCGTTTACGTGCTTGGCTGGCTCCTAAGAGAGGAAACACCCATGGTGGTTAGCGCGTGCCCATGGAATTGAACGAGACAAACAGCTTGACATGCAAGCTAAGCAGCGCAGGAATCATCAAGTACCCAGGTTGGATCGTAGCTCTGCCCCTCGGGGCTATCCTCCCAGTCTACCAGGTAGAAGAGCTTGCCGCGCTCGACCTTCTCGTCGAGGATGCCGCGGACTTGGTACTCCTCTTCAGGAGTGGGATCGCGTGTGGCCTTGCGATGTTTGGCTTTGGGCGGTTTGGACGTGGCCTTCCTTCTGGCAGGCATTGGCAACCTTCTGGCAGATTGGGCAAGGCTGCCAGTGGACTTCCGCGTACTGACGCGAACTCGTGCTACAGACCGGCGACTCGGCGCCTTGGTGATTGTCCAGGTAAGTACCTGGGAAGGCTGCGGCAGCTGCGACAGCCGGGCCTTTGACATCGGGTTAGCCACGCATTAGGCAAGGGTCCTGTCAGTTGAGGACACGCGTTGATTGGTCAGCCTTACCAGGTTCGGGAGTTGCTGGCAGGGCACGTGATGGGGGCCCACGAATGCTTCCTTGGCGGTGGGTTGCGGGTTTGCAAGCGTTTGTTTCGTGCGGGAGCGGTTCCCGATGTTGAGATATCTGGGTTCGCTCACGGCTGGTCAGTCTATTTTCTTTGGTTTCCAAGCCTGGCCTGGTTGGCTCTCTTACTTTGCTTGCTTGCTGGCGGAAATGGTGCTG
Source organism: Cercophora samala (assembly GCA_030512305.1). Classification (NCBI taxonomy): domain Eukaryota; kingdom Fungi; phylum Ascomycota; class Sordariomycetes; order Sordariales; family Lasiosphaeriaceae; genus Cercophora; species Cercophora samala. The sequence continues at coordinate 99,849 of JAULSY010000003.1, read as the reverse complement.
GCAGAAGAAAAGAAAAGGTGCTGGTCGAGGCGCTCTGAATTTTCAACAAAAGGTCGTGGGCTGCGAGGTAGGAAACAAGTAGGTCTCTCATCGCAGGTCAGGCAATTCGGGGCTTTCCTGATAATTTTACCCGCCTGCCAGCTTGCAGTGGCTTCCTTGCGGCTTGTGAAAACAATGGCCGACTGTTGACAGTCGACAATGAAGAGCGAATGATATGTCTGCTCTGCTGAGCCACAATACTAGAGAAGTCTGCTCAGAGAACTGTTATGGAACACACCACGAGGCCCTATCATATCTTTAAATCTAGGTTGATGAGAGATCTCTTCCATAACCTCTTCATCAAGCAGCAGGCAGCAGGCAGTCAATACTGGCAAGAAGCTAGTTCTGGCCGTTGAGACTCGGCTGTAACGACAAACGCTCAGAAGCCAGCCGTTCACACAAGTCAGGCTACACAAAACCTCGACCTGTGGATAGCGACTTGGGATCACAGATCTGGAGTTCCATTATACCCCTCACACTCTACAAAGGTCTGGCTCATATCAAGGTTGGAGATGTACTCAATCTTTGTTCTCTCCATTCTCCTGGCCCCCTCCTGGACATCACCTGGCGCCATCGTTTCAGGGACTACTGTATCATCTGCGCAAAATGTCACCGATGGCATCCCGGGTCTTGCGTCTACGTTCACCGTCCCTGCTGCTTTTCCGACTTCGGTGTTTCAGAAGTACTATGGTTCGTAGTCACTACACTAGGTATCCTCTCGCATGATCGTCAAAAACTGACTTTGGTTGTGTTGATATCAGTCACCCCTGGGCCGGCCACGGATAGTCAACCTCAGCCTATCATATTTGACCCGATATCAAATCTGACCTTCCCTTTTGACCTCACGAATCCTAACAGGACACCAACTCATGGACTGGATCCTGTTTTGTACCCCTCAGCTCTGGCCAACCTGACACACGAAGACACTAAAACTCTTATACTCGATGCCATTGACTCCATCAGGGGTATACTGAAAACCAACACATCAGACAACTGCTCCAAATGCATAGCTTCCTTGTTGGTCGGTCAAACCGTGGCCAGGTTTGCGCCTACATGGTTGCCCGAGGCTATGATAACGCTCTGCAAAGAAACAGGATTTCAGAGGGCAGCTGTGTGTGACGAGACATACCAGCCCGCCACCTACGGTGCTCCATGGACACAGGTGTTGAGCTTTGCCAATGTTTCAGGACTGGATGGACAGCATATCTGCGCCTCGCTGAGCCCTACCTTCTGCCCTCCGCCCACCGTAGTTCCGTACAAAGTTCAGTTCCCAAAACCGAGGCCGAATGATACCGAATTACCAACCAGGAGCGGGACAAAGATCAAGGTCCTACACCTGTCAGACCTCCACCTGGACACGAGGTACAAGACTGGTTCTGAAGCAAACTGTACTGCTGGGATGTGTTGCAGGATTTCCTCAAATCACTTTTCGAAATTGAACTCAACTCAGCCTGCTATCACTCAGCCGGCACCACTATTTGGTTCCTACAAGTGTGATTCTCCTTACTATTTGGCACTTGCCGCTCTCCAGTCGGTCGAGCCGCTGACTGGCATTTCAAACACAAACCGGCCAGCCTTTACTCTGTATACAGGCGACTTGGTTGCCCATGAAGTGGAAAGCGCAAGTGGGAGGGAGTACGTACAAGCCACAGAAGTGGCGGTTTGGCAGATATTCAAGGCTTATATTGGCGGTCCCATCTATGCCGCACTTGGTGTGAGTTTTCATGCCTCCAAATCCCTTTTCTTTTTGTCAAAGTAGTCAAGTTACTTACAAGCTAAGAACCACGACTCTGTACCAACCAACCTCGAAAGTCCCCACTCCATTGACCACAACGGAACCCTGGGTCAACAATTCTCCTGGCACTATGGCCATATCTCCAAGCTCTGGGAGCACTATGGTTGGATCGACAATGTCGCCCAAACCCAAGCTTCTCTGCATTACGGCGGCTATTCCATTATTCATCCGCTGGGCTTGAAGGTTATCACGATCAACACTGACTTTTACTACCACGCCAACATTTTTGCGTTCTTGCATGCCGATAACCCAGATTACTCGGGAATCTTCTCTTTTCTTGTCGACGAGCTTCAAAAGGCCGAGGACCAAGGCCAACGGGTATGGATCATGGGTCATGTGCCCACCGGCTGGCAAGGCCAAAACTCTCTTCCTGGGGGTTCAGACGCGTTTTATCAGATCATCGAGCGGTACTCTCCGCATGTGATTGCAAATGTCTTTTTCGGTCACACCCATGAAGGTCCGTATCTTGAACCCTTGCTTTCTACACCGGCACCCCAGCTGACTTGACTGTCTGACAGACCAAATCTCTATCTACTACCGCAACAATGGCACGTCACAGGCAGCATCTGATGCTCTTGTTGCGGCATGGATTGGGCCTTCGTTGACCCCGTTGACCAATCTCAACTCCGGTTATCGCCTCTACGAAGTGGACACCGGCACTTGGGAGGTCTTGGAAGCCTACACTTTTTACGCTGATGTCAACTCCTTTGCTGACCTCAATGGTACCGGGCCAGTCTTCAAACTCGAGTACTCGACTCGTGAGGCCTATGGTTCAGCAGCAAACTGGCCCGACGACGAGCCTCTCAACGCCACGTTTTGGCATCGAGTGACAGAAGCTATGGAAAAGGACAAGGGGTTGGTCAGTCTGTTTAACACCTACCAAGGGAAAAGTAGTATTAGAAGTCCGAATTGCACAAGCGATGCTTGCGCAGCTGCGAAAGTCTGCTACATGAGAAGTGGCAGCACCGCGTTAGGAAGGGCTTGTTCGCAGGGCTTTGGCAGTGTCCAAAGTCCATACACCGGCGTCACCATTTAATGTCAGAGATGGGACTTTTTATAGAATAAAACGGTTCGTGTGTTGTCTCCCAAACGCCATATGTTGCTACCAAAGTACATCATAGAATCCCATACCAACAAAAGAAACGCCCATCACCAACCCCATCCCTCCAAAAGAAACCCAGTCATCTAGAAAAAAGCAGCCAACCCCAAAGCAAGCCCCCACATCAACCCCCTCTTGAGCGTCAAACTCCCCGCCCCAGCAGTAGCAAAAGCAGTCTTCTCCTCCGTCCCAGTCGGCACATTAACCCCCGCCGGGGCAGCAGCACCAGCGGCCGACGCGCCACCACCCACAGCAGCATCAGCGCCCTCAGCAACATTCTCCCCAGCCTCAGACAAGATAGTACCACTAAGCCCAAAGTCGGGCCCCTCCCCAGACTCAACAAGCTCCCAGTCACTACCCTCAGACCCCTCAAACCCGTCAAAGCTCCCCCCAGAAACAGCCGCAACCCTCCCCGGCTCGCCATTCACGGCAGCCCCGGCAGCATCAGGAGCAACAGTAGCCCAGACGCCATTCCCCACCACCACCGCCGCCTCTGTGCCCAGGACGTTGGGGCAGGTGATGGTGACGGTCGGCTCGGCGCACCCGGCGCACTTGACGGCCGTCTGGACAAAGTTGGGGGGGATGCCGTTCTCGGGGACGGCCCAGAGGCTCTCGTCGCCGGTGAACTCTTGCATGATGGTGTAGGTGGCGTCCCAGGAGGAGGTGGCGTCGGCGGCGAGGAAGTTGACGGCCCACTCGCGGGTGAAGGTGGGCTCGCACGAGAGGAAGGAGGCGGACGAGAGTCCGTCGGGGCCGGTCCACTCACTAGATGTCATTGTTAGATGGTTGTAGGTTGGGTTGGGGTTGATATGACGGGTAGTGAACTTACGACATGGTGATGATTTATTGGGTAGAAAAGAGAGTGTGAGGGAAACAATAAACTCAAATGAGTGACTACAAGTCAGATAATCAAAACAGAATAGGATAAAGAGTGTGCCGAAAGAGAGTGACTATCGGTTGAATGATCCAAACCTTGAGGAAAGAGAAAGGGAAGGAGAGCACGCCATGATGGCCGTGTCTATCTTGGCTTATATGCCAGAATGGAATCACTCGATCATCGTCTCTGATTTGAGACTCCTACCTAAACACAGCCCGTCAACACACGGGCTGAGTGATTTGGACGGCCATCCCGAACCTGTGTTGTGGTGTCTTGGTTCGGGAATGAGGGCATATTGAGAAGCATTCCTACGGTCGTGGTGTCATGTTGCGGGAGACGCGACCACCTGAGCGTTTGAGCTGGAGGGTTTCTGAGACGTCGAGATGCCAGTCGACGGACGATTACAAAAATAAACCAGAGCGTCGGGACCAAAAGAGTCGCGTTGAAATGCAGTACGGCAGCCTGATGGGGAAGCCGGGCAGGCCGGCCTGGATCACAGATCACGGATGCCAGCGAGCGACCACACAACGTCATGACGAGAAACCCACACATCAAACGTTGGAAATCACAGCTTGACTGCAGAAAAGTCGCAACATGGAGCAGCAGACAACACGAAGCAGCAAATTCAAAGCAAGGAATCGCAGTTCTTCATGATCCAGGTCCAGAGAAGCCCACAATGAGCCCCTCCATTCCCATTCAAACAAAAAATCAAGGCAAAATAAAAAAAATGTCTCCAATCATTCAGCATTTAACACCCACAGAGGAAAAGGTGCAAAACTTCCTATCAAGGATTTCAATCTCCAGAGCGCGACTCTCAGATGAGGGTCAGGCAACCAGACGCCGTGGGATACTAGCGACGGTCGTGGCAGCTCCGTGAATACTTTTTGATCTAAGGAAGGAAAAGAGAAACCGTCAAAACCGCACCGCAAAATTTCAAGATATACCCAAACTTTTTGGGTGGGGTGTGTGGGTCTGCGGGTCTGTGCTCTTTCTCGGCGCGGTCGGCGCCCGCTTTTAGCCCCACATACTAGATCTTATCCTTATCGCAACTCACCCATCCACCCTGCCACCTTCCACCGCCTTCTCCCAGCCCGTCAAACCATCACGACAGCATCACCACCCATCCCGTCCTCACCACATCCCCCCCCTCAACCCCAACCCCTATACACCAACCCACCACCCCCATGCCTTCAGAAGACTACCACACAGCCGTAGGCGGCACCCTAAAACTCAAAGGCGTCTCCAACCCCGCCATCAAAAAGAAAAAGAAAAAGTCCAAATCCAAACCCACCGACCTAGAAAGGAACCTCTCCACCGGCGGCCCCCCCCCAGCAGACGAAAAACAACACCCCACTCCCGATCCCTCCTCCTCCTCCTCCTCCTCCGAGAGACAGCTACAGCGCCGCTCCGAATCCCAAGAACCACCACCACCACCACCACGACGAGATCCCTCAAAAGAAGAAGAAGAAGAAGCAGACAGCAACGCCGACGATGAGCCGCCCAAGACGGAAGCCGAGCGCAGGTTCCTGGAGGCAAAGCGCAAGAGGGTATGTTCTCTCTCTCTCTCCCTCCCCTCCCATTCTCTTCCCCTAATACCTGGCTAAACATCCATGGCAATAGCTAAAACAACTCACCTCCTCCGGTAAACTCCGCCCCGAGCTCCTCAAGACCCACAAGCAGCGCGTCGAGGAGCTCAACTCGCACCTCTCGAGGCTGAGCGAGCACCATGATATGCCCAAGATTGGTCCCGGTTAATCACTCACTCGTACATTGCCCATCTCAGTGTCTTGTGTGTCTGGTGTGGGAAAGGGGCCGCATTCCAACCAGAGACATTGCCACCGACACGCGCGTCCGACATTGTTTACATCATTTGTATTTTTCTGTTGCCATTTTCGATACCCAAAATCACTCTCATAGCGGCCTTGAAAAATATATGAAGCGCAAACCTGCAATTCTTCCAGCGATCAATTCCTCTCCACATATAAAAGTTGAGCCATCCGTGTTGATAATCATGACGGCTATTTCTCAATCAAAACAACACTCACACACGGCTGCCTAGACTCATCATGATTGCAAACTCAATAGTATTCCTCTATTGTCATTTCAGCATAGACGGAGCAAAAGCTGCGCCCTACCCTTTGATCCCTCTAATCCACCAATTATAATACCCATATATATATGTACAGTACATTCCCTTCCTTCCCTATCTGTGCGTTTCGTGTTTCCATCTATGCCATTTGTGTGTCCCTTTTATTGCCATGTTTATGATCCCCCCTGTAATGAGTGTGATGATTGAGTCGGCCGTGAATGACGCAGTAAGACTGGCCAAGAAAACAAGAAATAATGACCCCCAAGACCCTAAAAAGAAAACCAAGACCCAGTGCGATGCAGAGCGACAGAAAGAAAAGAACCGCCACCGCGACCAACGACAACTCGAACACTGCCAACGACCAAAGATGAAAACCCCTTTCCCATCCGATCCCCCCCACTAGATCAGAAACATGCCCACAGCAGCAATAACACCCGCGAGCAACGACCCCTTCTGCTGCTTCTGCACCGGAGCCCCGTTCTGCAAGCTAGGCGTGAATGTAGGCTGCTCCTCACCCGCTGGCGTCGTCTCTACCGGAATGTCATAGACATAGGTCGTCGAAGTGACAGTGACGACATTGCCGTCGGTGGTCTGAGTGAAGGTGGTGACAATGGAGCTGGAGGTACGTCTAGTGTTGCTCGTGTTTGGAGGTGGTGTGGTGGTTGACGTCTCCTCATCAGGTGGGATGGTGGAAGTCGTCAATGTGGTTTCTGTGATAACAGTCAGTAATCAACTCCTTTTTATATCAACAATAACAAAGATGACAGAAAAAAACAGCCGAACGTACCTCCATCAACCGCAGAAGACACCGCCTGCGATGAAGAGGACGACGACAACGATGAAACCGACGACAACGACGACAATGATGACAAGGACGAAATCACAGAGGTGGAAGACGCACCAACAGTCGTCCGCGGCACAGAAGAAGAAGGGTCATCCGGGAGACGAGTATTCCCTGTTGGGCTCGTGATAGACGTACCAGGTTGTGTAGTAGGAGTAGGCTCGGGGGTGGGAGTGGGGGACGGCCGGCTGCTGGGAGTGGTGCTGGTTGAGCTGGTGGTGGGCTCAGCAGGCGGCACTGAGCTAGAGGACGTTGAAGTCGAGGGCTCAGGTTCGGGCACGCTAGTAGAGGACTCGATCGAGGTCGAATTCGTGTCCCGCTTGGCCAGCTGAACGATTGATGTTGCCAGAGCCGCATTGGCTTCATGAACGGCCGCAACGGCCTCACGCTCGGATGGCCAGACCCCGTCCTGGAATTTCTCGGGGAAGTATCGGTGGAGAAGATCGTGAAGAGATTTGGGCGATGCTGTGTTCAGCAGTGTTGAGAATGAAGAGTCCCTTGAGGCATCAGCGACCTCTTGCTGGCCTTCGCCCTGATGGCATGGCATCTTCCACCGCGGGTGAGGGCCGGCCATGGCAACACCGGTCAACACCAGCCATGTCAGGCCCAGGACCAAGATGGCTCTCCGACAGAAGGTCATGGTTTTGCGTGGAGGTTGTGGTTGACCGTCCTCGAGATCTTTTAGTGTCTTGATGTCGGCCTTTTCGTCGATGTCCACAGAGGGAACAGGCTCGTAAGCAGGTGGTCTACCACCGATCAGGCTTTGAGGACTCATGGCTGATTTTGATGATGCAGAAGAGGAGACGATCCGGGTGGGGGGAAGTATCCGAATAGCTGCAGGAAGAGTCCACCACGATGTGCGGTGCTGGATCTTCTGGCCTATGGAAAAGCTTGCCGCCGATGTATGGCGCGCACTAGTCAAGGAGATGCCTAGTATCAGACTTCTGGCGTTGTTGTGTGCTGGAGGTGACAGTCAGCGACCAGTCCTGCAACGTCTGGGGTTTGTGTTTGGTTTGCGGAGTTGAGACAAGCAGGAATCAGGGTAAGGCCAAGTCCAAGCAGGGAAACCGGGCAGGTACAACGACAAAGTATGACAGACTGACAGACGGCATCGGTCTTGGAAGCTGCGAGAGAAGGTGAAAAGCTTACTCGTATCAAAACCTGAGGCTTCCCAGCTTCCAGCCTTCCACGTTGCCGGATTTCCGCTCACAGCTCCACCTTCACCGATCCCTCAAGCAACACCCCCACCGACAGAAAGCTTGATATGTTCAGCTTGGCTGGGAAGGCGCTGTGGCAGAGTTTGATATGCGCGGCAGTGGCAAGAGAACAAAGAGAGGGGGGTTGGCGGTTATGTCTGGTAATAACCAATTGGGCTGGTTGGAGATATAAAACCGACGGCAGAAGTTCACAAAAGCCCATCGAGGTGTTCGGCTCCTGAAATGCAGAGAGGGAGCTCGCGGAGCCTTGATGACGCCGCAGTGGCAGGGGTGTGAATTGTCCCCACCAACATCCACAGGGGCGGGAGCAGGCTGGCAGGGTGCTCCTGGAACAGAAGTGGGCAACACAACTCAGCACAGCACAGCACAGCACAGCACAGCATCAACAGCGCCTGGTTCTTGTGCTCATCAGATTCTTCTCGGCCGCCCGCCCAAACCAAAAGACACAAAGCCTCGACTGTCTGTCGTGTATCTCAACTTCGTGTTGGTCTTTTGAGGCTCGGGATACCACTCCAGCCTTCGGGCTGCACTCACTAGCCCCTTCTCTTCTGTCAGCCATTCTTTTTTTCCCGTCTTCAGCGGGAGTGGTTGGTGGGGGGCTCTCGATCGGGGAACTGTCCCACCGAATCGAGGTGCAGCGAGCTGAGCATGATGTGCCGTTCCACCTCTTGGCAGTCTGGACTAGCGCCACTTCGATTGTCGACACTCGCCAGTCGCAAAATGCGAGGTGTTGCCGCGGCGGGCGAGACACTGCCAGAGAGGCTGCATCAAGGTTCTGTTTCACCACATGCTTTCTTCTCTTCATGAGCCGCTGCCAAGAGTGTACACACGTGTCCCCAAAACAGGTGGCTGTACTCCGTAGTGTACTGTACATGGCCAGATTTTCTGGCCGTCTGTCATCCAGAGTTCGACATGTTTCAACTCCAGAACGCTGGGCTAGCCAAGGCGGTTACAGACACAAAGTTGGTTAATAGCTGGACTACTATACCCTAACTGTGGATTTCCCGGAAAGTCGTCAACGTCATTGATAAAGACTGTAGTGTAGCATCCCGAGGTGGTGCTCGCCTAGCCGCCATTGGCAGCAGAATTATTTTTGCGAGCTTTTACCGATGCCATAGGCCTCCGCTATCTAATCACCAGAATAAGATACATATGATACATATTCATGGTGGACTTCGGACCGCTGCGCCCATATCGAAACCACCACCACACGAAACGAATTCCCAGCATAAGCCTTTCTTCTCTTCGTGTTGGCATTGACGAGATGACACCAAATGTTGCTTAACTTTTAGTGTCAGGCTCTCATCTCGTATTCATCTAAAAAGAGAGTGTTATCCACCACCAAGCAAAGCCTTAAGGAGAGCTTGTCCACCCTTGAAGAAAACACGGTTTACAAAGCGGAAAGGAAAGCCTTGTCTATGGTTTCAAATGTCTGAAACAATGCTTTGTCCAATGATTCACAGGACTCAGTTCAAAGCGCAATGTCTTGTGTAAAATGTCATTGAAAGCACATCAGCCACAAGCCACTCCTGAGCCACATCACCCGTCAAATTCACCTGAAGCTATGACCACTTCCGTCCCGTCATCAGTGGCTTGACGGCCCGGCCGGGATCCAGGGAGTAATTGCATCGCGCGTTCAAGGGACAGACAGGACACCTTACTTTCGGGCATGTGATAACAGCCTAACAACGCTCAACTCGACGTCAACGGCTCCAAACCAACCCGGTGGCCAAACATGTCAGGGATAGTTTTCAACACTGCGGATAATATCTGATCCAACTCGGAACCTAGCTCTTGCGAAACCCCATGTTGCGCCAGATCGCCCTTCGAGATTGGCCATGCCTGAGCAGTTGCAACCCCCACCAAACCAACCCGCCGCTGAAAATGCGGACGACGACCTCGACACCTTGAGGGCCTTCTCTCGGTCCCCTCATCCTTATCACCGTCAGAGCTTCGAGCTATTAGAACCGTCAGATCGCTTGATTTCGAGGAACGAGCCATTCCCCTCCCTTGGCAAGGACTCAACACCACCGAGCGATAGCGGGACCGAAGCCGATGACGAACATTTCCTCAAAGGTCTGCCCGCACCAAAAGCAAGGCTACACAAGGGTCTTCGTGGGAAGAATGAACCACTCTCTGGAACATCCACGCCCTGGCTTTCGCCAGCAGTCCTGGAAGAAGAGGGCAGAAAGACATCGTTGGGTACAAATAACGGCGAAAAGAGGGTCGCCGCGGAAAGAGTGCGCCGGCGCAAGGAAATTATACGGAGAATATTCGAAGTCTTGTTGCTTGGTTTGCAAGGGGGCATTGTGGCTTTGAACCCAGCAGCTCAGCCCTATGTAAGGATATACGGCGAGAGTATGAACCCTAATAGACTCGGATATTGTAAACCGCGGCTAACAGAGTGGCCGCAGAAGTACTTGCCGTAGCAGCGATGTTGTTTGGATTAGCTGCTTTATATCCGCTGAGACTGGTCTTATGGGCTTACCGTCGTGGTGCACCGTCAAAGGCTATGCCAATACGTGTTCCAGCGACGTTCGACCCAGCACCGCTTCTCTACCCCTTCGTTACGCCAGTCCTAATATCATTTCTGGTGGCACAAAACGTGAGGGGCGTTGTGTTGCCAAACTTGGTTCTCGGCATATCAGCGTTGCCTAGGGCTCTGTTCCCAGGTTCACGGTATTGGGAGAGCCTCAGCTCGAGTCACTGGCTATTCTCTTGCGCTCCGCTGTTTGTGGACAGACTCATGGCAGCGACTGAAGGAACTCAGCAGGGCGAGGTTTCAGCTGAAGTCCTGGTCCTGTTGTATCCATTACACCAAACCTTGTGTCTTATTCTGCACCATCTTACCACGACGAGTCTCTTGGTAGCCGAGCTCCAATTGCTGTCGGTGGCACTCATCAACTTACTCTTGCTGGCAACCTCTCCCCAGGCAGTCATTTTACAGGCGGTCTTGTGGGGAGGCGGTATCGGTCTCATGGTGCTGAGCGGCCAGGTCATTCAATGGGGAATCTCTCTGGCCCGTGTGCCAAAATGGCGGTTCAAGAGGAGCCAGCTGCCATCAAAATGGGGATTTGGACTTGGGCAGCTACAACGGATGTTGTCTTCTCCAAAATCCCGCCGGCAGCGATCGGCCACAGGGGAGTTCACAAACACTTTCTCGGACTCGGCTCAGTCTACGGATCGAGAGCTCAACACCAAGACCACCACCCTCCGAGCAGACAGCTACAGTGATAACGAAATTGTGGCTCCGCCAACCCCTGACGCTCCATCCAGTGCTGTCAAGCTCAGCTTTACTGAACCATCCCCTAGCCAAAGCGTTCCCCGGAGACACACACTCCCTTCCGTAGGGAAACCCGGTCCACGCTCAAAAAGCAGCACACCGTCTGGGCGCCGCAAGCGTTCCGCCTCCTCCAGCGTCCGCGCCTTCTTTTCTCTCACCCATAAGCAGGCCACTCTGCGCAAATGGATGTACTCCAGCTATGTGCTCACAAGCATCATTCTCATTATTTTCCTCGGCATTCGGACCTACGTCCAGTACTATGCCCTCGACGGCTACGAACCGGTAGGCTGGGCATTGGGTTATCTCTTTGGCGACCTACCGCAGTTCCGCTTTCAGGTGGTGCAACACGACCTCGAGAGATGGATCTGCCTTCCTTCCCGCCTCGACCCTTCCGAGAGTCAATGCACCTCCGGCTGGATCCAGCACCTCCGCCAGCTCTCCTTTGGCGAAGCCAACACGCGCCTCATCCTCTCGGGTTACTGGCTGACGATCATTGCTTTCGGCCTCGCCGTCGTCTTTAGCCTGTCGCCGGTGTGCGAGGTGGACACGAGAAGAAAGGTTTTCCACTTTATGATGGTGGCCATGTTCTTGCCTACGATCTACATTGACCCGGGGTACATTGCCCTGGCCTTGTCGCTGATGCTGGCGATCTTCTTGCTGCTGGACCTCATCCGGGCTAGCCAGCTGCCGCCGCTGTCGGGTCCGATAGCAAAGTTTCTCACTCCGTATGTGGACGGACGGGACTTGAGGGGGCCGGTGGTGATTAGTCATATTTTTCTGTTGATTGGGTGTGCGATTCCGCTGTGGCTGTCGCTTGCTTCGCTGGGGAGGCAGGGGGAGGGGTATACCAGGGGGTGGGAGGTGAAGGAGAGGGAGCTGGCGATGGTGAGCGGGGTTGTTTGTGTCGGGTTGGGGGATGCGGCTGCTAGTTTGATTGGACGGAGATGGGGGCATAGGAAGTGGCTTTGGGGAGGGGGGAAGAGTATTGAGGGGAGTGTGGCGTTTGCTGGGGCGGTGTTTTTGGGGTTGTCGGTTGCGGGGTTGTGGTTGAGGGTTGGGGGGTGGGGGACGGCCGCTGTTGGGGGGGTGATGAGTGGTGGTGGTGGTGGTGGTGGTGGTGATGGTGACGGCAGCGGGTACGAGAGTTTGATGGGGGTGTTGGATATGGGGAGGTTGTACAGGGAATGGGGGAGAGAGAAGGTGCCCAAGATGGGGGTTTGTTCGGTGCTGGCGAGTTTGACGGAGGCGGTGCTGACGGGGGGGAATGATAATGTTGTTGTGCCGGTTGTGCTTTGGGGGTGTGTGAAGGGGTTGGGGATATGAATTTTTCTATTAGAGGGAATAGACAAAAAAGTGTCGTATATGGTTATGGTGATAGACGGGGTTGGGTTGGGTGGAAGTAATTATATGTTGTGTTGCACATGCATGGTTTTTGGTTGTTTGTATATACCCCTTTTTCGGTCTTCTACTTGGTAAGAACACGAAGACAGACAGCTATTGGTTTATGTTTTTACTCCTCTAGAGTGGGAGAAGAGGATTAGGAGACACTTTTGCCACTTGGACGTACCTGCATGAGGGGCCAATCAATCAAGTTTCGGGCCGCAACAAGAGTTGGGCTGTTCGGATTATCCCAACTTTTCTCTAGTCTAATAACATAAAAATTCTAGAACTTCAAACAATTGCCGGCAACTTTGGAATCTTCCTAACCAAGCTAAACAGCTGAAACACCTCTCCTCTTTCACGCACCGTCTTTTGCGCCCCCTTCGGACGTTTTTATATCAGAAAGAAACTCACTCGGCCGGAGTCTGTTAGCCGCAAGCTAGAAGTGACGTCGTGCCCCGCAGTTTTACAACATCCCACCACCCCCACCACTCAACTACCTCATCGGCCAAGATAGCTCCAGCTTGGTCCATCTGTTTCCCCGGTGCTGCGTTCCAACGTTCGGCCGGGCAAGCTCTCCCGAACCGGTTTAATTAAAGGACCCCTACTTTTTTCGTTTCTTTTCTTACATCTTGGGCAGCTAGCTGATCTGATGCCGCATTCCTCCTTTCATCCCAACCTTTACATCCGATTGCTTTGCGATATAGTCGTCTTCTTGTGCAAGCTCCCCTTCTGGATTCTACATCACGGTCTGGTTGCTCTACAACGACGCCATCGCGAGCTTGAAACGGAATACACCGTGAAGAGAGAGATACCCCGTTTTCCTCCCCGTCTTGTAGCGTTGTCGGCATCTGAAGACGAAGCCTCGAGCGATTCTGAAGACGAGCCCCTTGCTTTGATACCACCCTCACCAACACTTTCAACAGCTCACTCACCTTCCCTCCCACCACCACCACCATATCACAGCATACCCCAACCACCTCAACACAGTCCATACTCACCACCTTCACCACCCGACCAAAAACCATCACCACCACCTACCATAGTACCCCAAACAACCACCACCATGTCGTCCAAACACTTCGACCCCAACCCCACCCACCTCCTCCTCGCCTCTCTCCACTCCCAAACCCTCACCAACCCCTCCCTGGCCCTCGACACCCCCAACAAAATCCTCTACCTCCGCCCCTCCCAAAAGTCCGAAGCCCAACGCGTCCACTTGATCTCCGGCGGCGGCGCAGGCCACGAACCCTCCTTCTCTGGCTTCGTCGGCACCGGCCTCTTATCCGCGGCCGTCTCGGGCACAATCTTCGCCTCCCCCTCCGCAGAGCAAATCCGCACTTGCCTCTTCTCCCGCCTGCCCCCCCAAGCCGAAACACTAGTCACCGTCATGAACTACACCGGCGACGTGCTCAATTTTGGTCTCGCTGTAGAAAAGGCAAAGGCCGCAGGGAAGAAGGTGGAGATGGTGATTGTGGGGGACGATGTTGCTGTGGGTAGGACAAAGGGCGGGAAGGTGGGTAGGCGGGGAGTGGCGGGGACGGTGTTGGTGGTTAAGATTGCGGGGGCGCTGGCGAAGAGGGGGTATAAGCTTGAGGAGGTGGCTAAAGTTGCAAAGTTGGTGGCGCGGAACTTGGTTAGTGTTGGGGCTAGTCTTGGACGGGTGCATGTGCCGGGTAGGGCGGTGAATATAGAAGAGGAAGGGGAGAAACTTGGGGAGGATGAGGTTGAGATTGGGATGGGAATTCACAATGAGGCTGGGGTGGGGAGGGAGAAGATGGAACTGAAGCAATTGGTGGCAAAGATGCTCAAGATGATGCTGGATAAGAATGACAAGGAGAGGGGGTTTGTGGATGTCAATTCGAATGAGGTGGTTTTGTTGGTGAATAACCTGGGTGGGGTGAGTGTGTTGGAGCTGGGGGGGATTGTGGCCGAGGTGGTGAAGCAGCTGGGAGAGGATTGGAATATTAAACCTGTCAGGGTGTTGAGTGGGACGTATATGACGAGTTTGAATGGGCTGGGGTTCAGTGTTAGTCTGCTGAATGTGGTGAATACGGATATCGGTGGGCCGAGCATGATTGAGTTGTTGGATGATGAGTGTGAGGCTACGGGTTGGCCGGCGCAGATATCAAAGCTGACTTGGGAGGAGAGGAATCAGGCTACGAGGGAGGAGGATGCGTCGAATGGGGAGGAGGTGGGTGAGAGTGGGCTGAAGGTTGATGCGAAGGCTGCTCAGGAGGTGCTCACTCGGGGCTTGGAGGCGGTGGTTGCGGCGGAACCTGATGTGACGAGGTATGATACCATTGTTGGCGATGGGGATTGTGGGATTGGTCTCAAGAGAGGTGCTGAAGGTTAGTATATCGCCATTTCTTCGTCAGGAAATCTCCCGCTAACAGCAACAGCCATCTTGAACCACCTCGCAAGCAAGCCCTTGACAGGTGACGTTGTTGTCGACTTGGCCAACATCATCCCAGTCGTCGAGATGGAAATGGATGGCACATCTGGAGCCTTGTACGCCATCTTTCTGAACGCTCTAGTCGCTGCTCTGAGGTCGACATCAGAAAGCGAGAAGGAGGCATCAGCTAAAGTTTGGGCTACCGCACTTCGCCAAAGTTGTGAGGCGCTCTCAAGATACACACCAGCTCGCCCTGGAGACCGCACACTTGTGGATGCCCTGTATCCATTCGTTGATACTCTGGAAGAGACAGGAGATGTCAAGAAGGCAGCGGAGGCGGCCGTTGCTGGTGCCGAGGGCACAAAGGGTATGAAGGCCAGTCTTGGAAGGACCGTGTACATTGGTGGTTCTGGGTTTGAAGAAGTTCCTGATCCCGGTGCCTGGGGCTTGGCGAGCTTCTTCCAGGGCTTGGCGGGGATCAAAAAGCTAGAGGATGATTCGAATGGGTGGGAGAAGGTGTGAATTCCCAGTAGGTCAAAATGAGTGTTGTAGTGTATGAAATCATAAATCAATCATGTCCGAAAAGAGAAAGTGATGTGCTTGTAAGTGAGGGACAGCTGGCCACCAGCTGCTAACGGAAAAATTCATCCGACGTCACCTTTTTTGACTGGGGCCCCTGGTCTGAAAGAAAGACTGCTTTGAGCTGCGCGGGCGGGCACCTTCGGGTCAGCAATTGGCAAAAGCTGTGTTGAAGAAACGAGAACCGAACCGAGGGAGAAAGGCGTTGGCGCAATCATTACTTTGGTTTCCCACCCCCCCCTCCCCCCTCCCCTCTCATAGTCCACCGCCAGAGGGCAATCGTTTACTTAAATGTTTCCCCAGGCGATTCTTGCCAGAGCAGCGGCTCCATGTCGCGCTGCCGCCGCCAGACCAAGCTCCTCCATCTTCAACGCCGCTGCCGCCGCCAGACCAAGCTCCTCCATCTTCAACGCCGCTGCCGCCGCCACCATGCCCCTCAGAGCTAAGCTGCTGTCTCAGCAGCAACCACAATCACGAACAGTACATTCCCCCCCCCCCCTCTTTCAACCACCACAGCCACCACTTTGCTATCCCAGTAAACTAACCTCTCTATCCAGATGTCCTCCTCCTCCCCCTTCGCCCACTTCCCCCCCAACTCCAACGACGACCCCGAAGACGTCCTCTTCCAGTCCCTCTACGGCCTCCGCACCATCGAGCTCAACCGCCCCAAAAAGCTCAACTCCCTCAACGGGTCCATGATCCGCAAGATCGGCCCCCGGCTGCTCGAGTGGTCCAAGTCCGACATGGCCAACGTCATCGTCATGAAGGGCGCCGGCCCAAAGGCCTTTTGCGCCGGGGGCGACGTCAAACAGCTCGCCGACTGGAACCTCGAGGACAAGGTCAACGGCCCCGCCAAGTCGGCGGCGTATTTTGAGCAAGAGTACAAGCTCGACCACCTGATCGCCACCTACCAGAAGCCGTACATCGCCTTCATGGACGGGATCACCATGGGCGGTGGGGTGGGGCTGTCCATCCATGCGCCCTTTAGGATCGCGACCGAGAGGACGGTGTTTGCCATGCCCGAGACGACCATCGGCTTCTTCCCCGACGTGGGCGCGAGTTTCTTTTTGCCGAGGATGGCGGGGGAGGTGGGGACCTGGCTGGCGCTGACGAGCGAGCAGCTGAGGGGGGCGAATGTGTTTTATGCCGGGGTGGCGACGCACTACCTGCACAGCTCGAGCCTGAACGCGCTCGAGTCGAGGTTGGCCGAGTTGAAGTTTAGGGACTATGACGAGCTGAGCAGGCGGTTGGGGGTTGTGAATGCGACGATTGAGGAGTTTGTCACGGGCCTGCCGTACGACGAGCCGATTGCGGTTGCGGGGGAGGTGCGCAGGGCGATTGACAGGTGCTTCCGGTTTGACACGGTGGGGGAGATTGTGGAGGCGCTGGAGGAGGAGAGGCGCAATGAGGTTACGGGGCAGTGGGCGGAGAAGACGCTCGAGACGCTCCATGCCAGGAGCCCGACTTCGGTGCACGTCGCGCTGAAGCAGATGAGGATTGGGAGGAAGTGGGGTATTGCCGAGACGTTCAGGAGGGAGCACTCGATTGCGACCAAGTTCATGTCTTATCCTGACTTTACGGAGGGAGTGATGGCTAAGCTTGGCAAGGCTGAGGATAGGAGGGAGCCGGCGTGGCAGCCGGCGAGCTTGGAGGAGTTTGCCAGCGAGGATAGGCGGGAGCTGGTGGATTCCTTCTTTGAGGTGGACCCTGAGGCTCGGAAGCTGAAGCTGCTGAACGACAAGACGTATGCCGAGTATCCGTTTGACAACTTTGGCGTGCCCACGGAGAAGGAGGTGGAGGAGAAGGTTGCCGAGGGCAAGGTCAGGAGCAAAGGGGAGGTGGTGGAGTACTTTGTCAGGGAGAGGAGGCAGAAGCAGGGTGTCAAGGAGGTTGTGGGCGAGATTCTGTCGAGGAAGACGCAGGAGGAGGACGGGGGGTTGTTGACTTGGGTGTACGAGAAGTAGTAGGGTTCCTGTACGAGAAGAGCAGATTTTGTATTTCTGAGTAGAATTGTGTTATATGAAGACAGACATATGAGAGCTCATATGTTCAGTTCAACCTATGTATGTGTTTCTGCTTTTTGCGATTTGTCGAATCAGGCAAATGGTCTATGGCTGGCTGCAGGTACTGCCAGTGCCTACCTATTCTTTACGGCCCCCCGGGCGGGTATACTGCGTCATAGGTTGATTGTGGGAGAGATGGGCCGTTCCGTATAAGCTGCCGTTGCAAAGACCTGAATAGAAGAAACCTGCGGGATTGATACCCTTGGTAGAGGCAACGGTAGAAAATACGGCTGCCTCTTTTCATGTGGCAGTGACAATAGATGTAAAAATACTTATGTAAATGAATTCCCCAAACCAAGATTCCCAGAACCCATGATGAACCGATATCCAAATGCCATAACAGTCATGAAATCAACACCACACCCCACATACCCTATAGTATGAGGAATGCGCTTCCCCCAATCACCCCAAAAACCATGGCCGCCGTCACAAACCCCGCCGCCACCCTCTCCCCCGTGGTGATGGGCTTGAACTCCTTCCCCGTCATCCAGCTCCCCGGCCCATTCGCACCCCCGTTCACATCCCCCCTGCTGGTGCCCCCCGTATCCCCCGTCACCGGCACATCCACCCTGTCCACCAACGTGCTCGCCACCGCGCTCAGAGCATTCATCTGCTCCCCCACCCCATTCATCCCATCATACCCCCCCTTTGTCCAGCTAAACCCGCACGCCGTCCCCGCCCTCCCCCGGAAGGGTTGCTCCCCCGGTGGCGCCTCCGTCGGCGACCCAGAACACGCCTTTGCCGCGGCCACCGCGCTGCTGGTCAGCAGCGGGGAGATGGTCTCAAACGTGTACGGCGCCAGCTGCGTCGTCCTCGCCAGCCACCTCGTCAGGTACCCCTTGAAGCTCCTCTGGTCCACGTCGCAAAACCCGGGCGGCTCGCAAAACTGCTCAAACAGGACCCTCCCCCCCCCGTCGTCCGCGCCGTCGGTGTAAAACGTCCTCCGCGCCGACTCGAGGTGGCCGTCCAGCCGGCGCCTCCAGATCGGGTTCCCGTCGGTGAAGTTGTACATGACGGCCGACCCGTGGATGAAGATGCCGGCGTTGTAGGTCCACTGGATCTGGTCGATCGAGTCGCACGAGTTGTCTTCTTCGGGCTTGACCGTCACCCCGTCCAAGACGTCGCCGTCCCTAAACAGGCCGGTCTCCTCCTGCCAGGCGTAGATCTTGGCCGCCCACTCGGCGTAGGTGACGTTGCCCGTGAACCTGGCCAGCCGGGAGGCGATGTTGAAGAAGCACCCGTTGGAGATGGAGTTTCGGTAGTTGAACCCCCGGTTGAAGCGGAAGATCTGCCAGGGCAAGCCGCCGCCGCAGGTGTCCTCGTTTTCCTCCCACCGCTGGGCCCACTGGTTGAAGACGGCCTGGGCCAGGGCGAGGTACTGCGGCTCGTCCGGGGACGGGTCGGGGAACTTGAGCTCGGCGGCGGTCATGGCGGTCATGGCCCAGAAGCCCTGGTCGTCGTTGCCCAGGGTGCGGGTCTGGTTGCGGGGCATAAAGTCTCTTGTTTCCGAGGCCTGGTGGAGGATGGCCTGCTTGGTGATGGCGTTGTAGGTGTCGTCGCCGGTGAGCTGCCAGTAGTCGATCAGGGTGCCGAACATGGCGCCGGCTTCCCACCAAAAGTAAGGGTCGGGGAGGTTGCCCGGGGTGTCGCCGGGGAGGTGGCCGGTGTAGTATTTTGTGAGGCCGAAGGCGATTTCGGCGGCGGCGGCTTTTACGGAGGCTGGAAAGGGGGGAATTAGTTTGGAAGAGGGATAAGGGGGGAAAAGGGGGTAGCTAACCTTCGTCACTTATTACCATGTCAATGGCTGTGACGCTCTGAACCAGCAAACTAGCCGCCCCCAGTAGTCCTCCTAATAACCTCATTGTATCGAATGTGTGTGTGTGTATGTAAAGAAAGAAAATAAACCCAAAAAAAAAGAATCGAATGAACCCCTAACAGTCAATGATAGAGGAACAAGACCCCAAATTACAGAGAGTTCAGGCAAATCAACGTATGCAGTGAAGCAGCTGACGGTCCATCCGTAGGATATCAGTACCCAAAAAACGACCCTCTGTCCAGCCTCGAAGAAAGCAGCCCGGACCGTCAAATCAGTCTCTCTTTTTCCCTTGCTCGGTGGTCTCAGCCCTCTAGTAAATAAGGTATTAACCTTCTTCTTTTTCTCAGGCACCCCCCGAAAAAATCCCCAAGCCTTTCCTTCCTTCCTTCCTTTTGTCGCCTAAGACCCTTTTGGAAACCTTGGACGCGCGGCCGGCCGGCCGGTTGGTCGAGAGAGAGCGAGAGTGAGAAGAGAGCCAAGATCGTAACCTCGTATCAGTCCAGACATAAAAAGCCTGAAGGATTTTGAACAAGCAGGAGTCGCCAAGGGGGTGGTGGTATTCGAAGACCAAGAAAAGGAAGGGCACAGCCTCAAAAGAAACGTATCGGTCGAAAGGGATATAAAATCGTAAAAACCTAGCCCAGAGGTGTATAAAAAAAACGAACGCTCACCAACCGTCTAGGCGGGTGGGTTTTTGATCAAAGTCGAAACGAAGGTAAAAAGAGAGAGAAAAAAGGGAAAAGAAAAAGAAAGTTCACACCTCTACGCCCATGGACCAAAACCTTTCTTCCTTAAAAAAAAAAGAAAGAAAAAAAGTAATGGTAAATGGAACAACAGGCGGTGGTGATGGGCGGGTGGGTGTGGAAAGGAAGAAGGAGGGAGAGAAAAGAGACCTTGAAAAAAAAGATGAGATGAATGGAAGATCACAGATCTGCCCTGCCAACGTTTCACAATAAGCCAGCCTAGACCTGGATGAAGAGAAAAGAAACAAAACATACGCAACTGCAATTTGGCTTGTTGCTGGCGCCCGGTTGACTTGACATTGTCGAACCCCAAACCTGATGTGTTTCAGATGCCCCGTTGAGGTCGTCTCGGAGGGCTGTGCAGAAGAGAGCCAACCCCTGTTCTGGGACTGCCGCGAATCGCCGTCGGTGACAGACAAGAAATGCGGGGGCTTTCTTGGGGGTGAGATCTGGAAGTCTTGGCATTGAATGCTGTTATTCACAGGGTAATCGATCATTCTTGTGATCAGTCATGCTACAGATCAGATGGCTGTTAGCTAATGATACAGAGAATACAATACGGTGAGACTTCCCCTACCAGAATGTAGGTAGATTTCTCTTTGCTGAGTTGACCCCTGGTTGATGACAACACAGTGACCACCACTCAAGCATGCCAAGGCTCGGGTGTTTCCAGACCATGTCCATCAAGTACAACTTCACTTGGACCCAAAGAATTCTTCACAATCTCCTTTTTTATCTATCCTTTATATCATAACAGTAACAACATCTGCGCTAGAAATAAAGCGCAAAGAAATGGGTATCCTGACACTCCTCATCATCCGGCAACTTAGTGGGCGCACCCGTGGGCGCAGGCCTTGTGCTTCTTGCTCTTGCTTGGCTTGTCGCCATCCTCCTCCTCATCATCCTCGGACTCGTCGTCCTCATCATCACTGAGATCATCGCTCTCCTGGGCCTGTTGGAAGTACTTGAGGGCGTTGGGCCAGAGGTCATCAGCAATGGCCATGGCAACGGTGTCACCCTGGGGGAAGATGTCGAGATCATCCTCATCCTCCCAGTCCTCCTCGTCCTCGTCCTCATTCATCTCCTCGTCCTCGACCTTCTCGCCAGCCTGACGCTTCTTGCGCTCCTCGGCCTCCTTCTTGAGGGCCTCAATGTTCTCCTCGGCGGAAACTCTCTCGCCGATGAAGCCGAAGAAGCAGAAGAAGCTCTCAGCGCCAGTGGCAGCCTCAGCCTCGAGCTTCTCCTGCAGCTCCTTCTGCTTGGGAGTGAGCTCCTTCTTCTCCTTGCCCTCCTTCTTGGGGGCGGCCATCTCCTCCTCCCAGGCAGCCTTGGCAAGGGACAAGAGACCGTTGGTCAGATCCTTGCCGGCCTTCCACTTGATGTCGACGGGCTCGCTGACATAGCCGACGAAGCCGTCCTTGCGGTGGCGCCACCAGAACTTCTTCTCGAGGACCTTGTCCTCAAAGTAGTCGTTCTCCTCAAAGTCGAACCGGATCGAGACGCTGCGGGGGTCGCCGCCCTCGACGGGGGTGTCGATCTCGAAGCGCTTGACATCAATAGACTTGATGGAGCCGAGGAGGATCTGGGCATCGGTGGGCTGGATGAACTCATCAATATCCTGGGGGGCCTGCTCGAAAACAAGGGGCCAGAAATGCTCGATCTTGGAGACGATCTCGGCGCGCTTGACGTAAAGGTCCTTGGAGAGGTTGTACTGGTGACGGACTGCGAGGTTCGAAGTGTTAGTACTCGGGAGTCGCTAGGGCACAGCAGCAAATCGCGGGGGGAAGAACTCACTGATCTCAGTCTCGACATCGTCGAACTGAGCCTCGATCTCGCCCAGCAAGTCGTAGGTAGCGAAAATCTCCTCGGCAGTGACAGCCATTTTGTCTGACTTGAATGTATAAAAGACTGGGGGGGAGATGGGTCGGGTGTGAGAGGTAAGAAGAATAGAGTTGGATGCGGTGGAGGAGTAAGAAGAGAAGTGCAGTGGGACAGAAAAGTTGGTTGGCTTTTAAGCTATTGGCAACTGATAAACTCGACAGGCAAAGAAAAAAAAAAAAAAAGTTCTGCCCCTCCTCCCCCTCGTCGCAGGCAGCCTACCAGAGTCGCATCAATGCAGCGCGGGGTCCTGCCCTTCCAAACTTTTTGGCGGGGCCCATGGGAATTGGGGCTTGGCATCCACCACAAAAGTGTGGAAGATAGTGGGGTAGCACGAACGGCGGAGACCCGGGACCCTGCCAAGGAAGGTGGGGCCGTTATGCGCTCAACGGCGAGCCTTTTGCCGGCCTGTCCGGCCCGAGGGGTATCCCGGGTCTCTTTCCCTTCCAGGTTTTCATCGAACATTTGGCTTCCGGGGTTCTTCTTTGTGTTGTTTCTAATTAGGAAGTCGGTGGAAATGTGACTGACTCAGAGGTTTCTTGCTTGTCACGCTTGTGAGTGCTCGCTTGCTCAGTTGCGAAGCTGCCATTCTCATCATGCAATCAAGCATACATATATAGGCAACCTCGCCTTACCTACATTTCAGAATGGGATATGTATAAAAGGCCACACCAAATTCAACACTTCCTTCCATAGGACTGTCGAGAGCTGATGGCGGGGTACCCCACTATAGAGTGCCGTTACGCAATGAGAAGCTCTCACAGACCACCCCAATGACAGCGTGGAGGTCATGACAACCCCCCGCGGAACCTCACCGGACACAAGTGACCTATAAAAAGCCCCTTTGCCCCCTTTTCAAACAATGCACTCTCTTGCCGACCTGTTCATCTCATCCTGAAGCCAACACCGCAGCTGCCACAGAGCCAGACACGAACGCGTGGAGACAGCATACTTACTATACCAACAGCAACTCGTTACCGCCAGTCTGCATCGCTGAGGCCCTTCTCTTCCGCTATCGGGCTGTGTTTCACAGTGCATCAGTGCATCAGCGCGCGGTCAAACTGCCGGCCATGGCTTATCTCTGCTTTTCGCAAGCAACTCACCGGCACCAGAGTCACAATGCTTTGTGCCATTGCTCCCGAAGTCGGGACCGTTCTTTTCTTCTTCCTAAGGTTATCGACGGCCTTGGGGCTTTAGGGGGGTGTGCTCGGGGTTTCTCTTTGTCCAGTCGGACGCTCCGCAATTGACTTTCTCTTAGTCAACAGATGGCGCTCCCTGCCAGCAAACTGTCAGCGCGTGACCGCATCATCTTCCCAGTAACTCGTTTCCAGGTGTCATCCCGAGTCCCATCATCTGCCTGACCGGTGAGCGTTTGGGTAAAGCGGCGGTTCATTGCCGATGGAAGGATTGATGTGACGTTGAAAAGCCGATCCGAACTCACCCGCCTCCCGGATGCTCACCGGCCACCGGAGCTCACTCTTGGATCACTGCCAATCTCATCTGAAGAAAACGCCGTCTTTGAAACCCTCAAGTTTTGGTTTTGGAATTTGAAACTCAATCTGATATTTTCCCCCCCATTCACTGCGGCAGGAACACCTCGTGGAAACCCACAATATTGAGCCGCAGGGGGGATTGTTGGCTATCAAGTGAGAAATAGGAAGGTATATATCACGCCTACAAGGTCTCCACCAAGGAACAACCTCATTACAACCTACCGGCGAGAAGTATACAACCTTTCTCAAATTTCACGAAAGCTTCACAGTTACAATCAAGCCCAGTCCAATCTTACTTCGTAAGACAACGGACAAGATGGGCGGCAGCACCAAGGAGGGCAACCCGGACGGGAAGTTCCCCGAGTCCCGGGTCCTCATCATCATGACCGGCGGTACGATTTGCATGCAGCCCTCGGCTGACGGTCTTGTTCCCATGAGCGGCTTCCTCGAACTTGCCATGGCTCCTCGGCCTTCTTTTAATGACAACACAGCTCCCTTAAGTACGTTTCCTGTTCAGCCCCTGATTTCTTATGCATACTGACACCTTGGCAGTCAACATCACCGCCTACACCAAAGAGGGTCACAAACTCACCCTCCCTTCCTTGCGAACACCCACCTCTGCCTATAGCAAGCACATCCGCTACTCCATCCTCGAGTTCTCCCCCCTCCTCGACTCCTCCAGTATAGCTTCGGCAGGGTGGACAGACATCGCCCTCACCATCCAGCAAAACTACCAGCACTTCGACGGCTTCGTCATCCTCCACGGCACCGACTCACTGGCTTACACCGCCTCGGCCCTCTCCTTCATGCTCTCCGACCTCGGCAAGCCCGTCATCCTCACCGGCTCGCAGGCCTCCATCTTTGCGCTCCAGTCCGACGCGGTAGACAACCTCTTGGGGAGCCTGATCATCGCGGGGACCTTCACCATCCCCGAAGTCTGCCTTTTCTTTCACCACACCTTGTTTCGCGGGAACCGCACGACAAAGGTCTCGGCGTCGAGCTTTGAGGCGTTTGACTCGCCCAACTCTGACGCCCTGGCCAAGGTGACGAGTTTGGGGGTGGATGTAAACTGGGGCTTGGTCCGTCGGCCTACCCGCATAGCCAAATTTAACGTCACCAAGACCTTGGACACGACTCACGTCGCGTCTCTTCGAATCTTCCCTGGTATCTGGCCTCAGCTAGTCGATTCGGTTCTTAGAGTGCCAGATCTACGGGGGTTGGTCCTCGAGACGTTTGGCATGGGGAATGCACCGGGGGGCGTTGACGGGCACCTCACAAAGGCGATCAAGCAGGCGGTAGAAAGGGGGATAGTCATTGTCAATGTGAGCCAGTGCACCAACGGGTTTGTGTCACCGCTGTATGCGCCAGGCACGGCCTTGGGGAGGGCGGGGGTGGTGTTTGGGGGGGACTTGACCACGGAGGCGGCGCTGACGAAGCTGAGTTATCTGCTGGCGCTGAAGGACAGGGGGGCGATTGGGGCGGAGGAGGTGAGGGGGATGATGGAGAAGAGCTTGAGGGGGGAGATGACGGAGATGAGGGCCGCGATCTTTGTGCATCCGGCGGGGGTGATTGAAAACGACGGGGTGGGCAAGATCACGGCTGCGGGTAGGTTCTTGTTTTCTGGTGTGTGTTGATTTGAGGGTTTCTAGTTTCCCTTGGGTTGGAGGTCTTGTCTCTGGCCTAGGTGGCATTTCTTTGGGGTGGTTTTTTTGACTATATGCTGGATTAGATCTCTCATTTTTTCTTCTTCTTTCTTTTTACATCTCTTTCTAATAATTATAATAACTAATACCTCTTTTGTCTGTTTGCAGAATCGGCCTTCACAGCCCTGGGCTACGCCATCAGCAACGGCGACCTACGCACCGTGCGGGAACTCCTCGAGGGGGACGAGTTCAACCACCAGCTCCTCAAGAAAGCAGACTACGCCGGCAACACGGCCGTCCACCTCGCCGCCGTTGGGCCCGAGCCCAAGATCCTCAGGGAGATCCTCCTGCGGGGCGCTAGCGTGCACGTTAGGAACCGGGCCAACAACACGCCGCTGTATCTGGCGGAGAAGATGGTTGCCAGCGGAGCCACGCCTAACGCTGAGGAGTGTGTCAGTTTGTTGAAGATGGCGGGGGGGCACTTGTGGTTGGGGAATGAGGAGAGTATGGCTAACAGCCGGAGGGGCTCTACGGGGGGTATTGGGGGGGAGAATGGTAATGGGAATGGGGTTGGCAAACTGATGGATGACAGCAGTGTTGGAGAAGGGTTGACTCTCGACGTGGAGACTCCCCTTCTCGCCCTTGACCCGGAAACGTCTCGCTGGGAGGCTGCGGCGGAGAAAGTCCGGCAGGATCACGACGCTGTGTGGAAGACGGTGATGGAACGAGTCCGCAAGGAGCAGGATCTTGTCATTGAGAGAGCACGCAAAGAGCTCGACGCCAAATTACGGCAGGAATTGGCCATGGTCGAGGCGGAGAGGGCCAGACTGCTCAAGATTGGTAATGCACCAAAGGTGGATGGGGGTTTTGCTGACGATATTGAGGCGACAATGGGAAAGATTGTCAACTGAGGGCCCCACGTGGTGATTTGGTTGGAGACGGGGAGCATCTGGTATCTTTGTTGGGGTCCGAATCTTTTGAGACAGCTTGCATACTTTCATATATGTAGACGTCTATGCCGAGGCTCTGGATCACAGGATATGTGGTTTCGTCTGGTTGGTTGAGCCTCGTCAAGAAAACCATCTACCGATAGATAGATCGGGTCTGCTTTTTGGGTCGCTGTTGCGGGTAGTATCTAGATGGGTAGATAGATAAACATCCGACTTTTTGAACTTGGGGGCGGCCCTCTCATGAGTTGTTTTGTTTTGGTTTTTTCTTGCTCGTAAACCAATTATGTCAACCACGAGGCTGGAGGCTGAACCATTCAATGGGTGCGTGATGCAATTGGGGGGCTTATAAATCGATCTACATCTACATACATAGCAGCAGGCTATGAGAATGCAACCCCATCACATGCAGGTCAATTCCTTTCTTGCACATGTTTGCACTTATTAGTTGTAGATGATAGATACACCTGCATAGGCAGGGGCGGCGGATCGGGGGAGGAAAGGTAGTACAGAACTGGAAATCGCGTCAAGAGTTCGGGTGAGGAGCTGGGCTGGTTCATGACTAAATGCCCGCCGCACACCACCTCACATGCAAGGTCGTCCTCCATGCAGCCCACACGCTCCACGACGGGGTTGAGTGGCTGCCTCGTTCTCGCCCCGCTCAGCAACGATTAACGTACCCGGCTCTACATCGTGAAAGCTTGCCGATGAAGCTAGGTTGTCCAGCTGCAAGGCCCGCTCAATCCGGGACAAAGAGCGGGCGGGCAGGCGGGCGGCTTTGGAAAACGGGGGGGAGGAAATGGGCCGGTTAGATAGGCCGCCTCGCGGTGGGCAACCATCCAAGCAATGTAAGCGACTGCATGGGACGATGTAAGTGACGATCAGATAGTAAAGAGGCTCGGCGAAAGCCTGTTCTTCTCTCCCTTCGGCTTGACATTGCTCCTTCTTTTTTTTTCCTCTTTTGTCTCCGGAGTTGTTCAATTCATCTTCAGGAGGTTGAGCTTGAGTCGATTGATTGACAGAATGCTTATTTCAGCTCAAGGCAGCCACTGAGGCTGGAGGGGGGGGGTTTTGTTCATGGAGGGAATACTCCGTGGAGAGTGGGAATGGGAATGGGATGCCTCTTGTGGCTCAAGGCTCTTGTGGCTGTTGCTTATGCGTGACGCATATACCCTTTTGCCTGAAGTGTGCCTGGATGATATGAGTCCTAGATGACATTTTCTTTCCTTTTTTTTTGCCTCAAATCCTACGTGGAATTAGCTCAGGTGATGGGTGATGAGGAACTTTCGGGGTGTTGAGGAGGAGTGGAGGATGCCGATGTTAAGCATGAAGTCCTTCAGCCTTGCATGATGAGTACGGTAGGTGGTGGGCTTTTTGAGGCGCTGGAGATGGTGTGCATACCTTAACTTACCGACCTAAACCCATGGCAGGCAACGACAGGGCGCACAAGCCACCTAATTAATAGTGGCTGGCCTCTTTGTAGGGCATTGCGGTGACTAAATTCAGAAGTTTCTTATTCGTTTGCAGCCTCTTTCAACCTCAACCCTTGCTCCTTTTTACTTGAGCCTCACGTTTCGCAGTGACCACCTTCTTTGAAGAGAAGCCGTGATTGCATATTACTCAATGAACATTCGGTCAGAGGAGGCTCAAATCACATGCCGCCTGACATTCTCAGTTTCGTCACCACAGGTGTTGCCTGAACCATACCCTAGGTAGCTCGACTGGCTCGACTGGTGCTCCGGTTCTCAGCACCCTATATCGTTGCTCTGTGCAAGGTGTTGGCTCGCGGTGGACTAGTCCCACAGCATATGATGCAGCTTTTCCACTCTTGACGCTGCTTGCATGCTCCAGGGTGGGGGATGCTTTGCAGCAGAGACTGCATGTTGGGCTTGTTGTTGGTTCACCCTTTCTCCCTCCAGACCAACGATCATCCAGGACTACATCGGTCCCCTGCAGCGCGGCCCTATGGGTCGCATGCTTTCGGGTTGTGAGGAAGCAGTCAAAATAAAGAGGGAAACCCAGCCATTCCCTATACTTACCGATTCCCTGGGTCGCCTGGGCCCGGTAGCACTCTACCCAAGCCCCACGGCAGCGATATCACCGTGGCCTTCACTGCAGGCGGGTCGGACCAGGCCAGCCCAGCGACCTTTGTGTTGTTTCTCCTCATCGCCGGCCTCCGCTCGGGGCGCGTTTTGTGGGGTTTACACGGCACAGGCAACACTGCGATTGTTTGTTTGTTGTTGTTGTTGTCCGTCCCCGCTGAGGAAGACGCTGCCAAACATCCCTCAACCAGTCCAGACACTGCGCAGGTGATGGTGAAGTCTGACCCGGGGATATGGCTTGTACCATGATATCAAGACGAGCGTTAGTAAGGGCGTGACACAGCAGAGACGCAGGAGTGAAATCTCTTTCTGTTCGTTACGAGAAACAAACGCTAGGATGCTGCTACCCGTGGATATATCCCAGAACGTCGTTCTCTGTGGCGCCACACCACCGCTCGTGAATCTGTGAGCTCGTGAACCTGTTGCCACCGGAAAGATGAGCACGATGAGTTTGGCACCCGTCGACCCAGATAATCGGGAAAAGAGGACAAAGACTGGCATGGAACGAGTGTCTTTCCCAGTCTTTCTCTGTAAGGCTGATTTTGACTGCTGCCCAAGGGGGGGATCAAGCATGGCCCATCTGATATGGTAAGGCGACCTCTTCCTCTTTTTTCTACCTACCTAGGTAGACTTCATGCACCTCTCTGGTCTAGTTTCTCAGCCTAGAAAGTATAAAAGGGGCCTGGTACCCCCCTAGACTTCCCCGTTCTTGATTGAGGACTTGCAGAAGGGCTCATGATTGCAGCCAACAGCCTCGATTCCTGAACCAACTCCCCACGGCCCGTGTAAGTGCGGCTCGTTGGCGAAGTAGGTTGTCTCCTCTCCTCTTCTTCCTCTACACAGGATCCCTCCGTCAAGATGGACTTCTCCCATCTCCTCCGGACGGCCCTCCCTCCTCTCGTTGGTAATATGAGCGCGGAAAACAACAATGCAACCCACAATATTGTTGAAAAGCTCACGCCGCTGCTGGGTTTGCAATTCAACCCACTTCTGAACCTTTTCATGCTTTTCTACGACTTGGCCGGCGGTCGCCTGAACACACTGGGCTTAAACCCGACATACATTCTGACTTCATTCGGACTGGCCTGGGCTTTGAACAAGATATGGGTGCAATTTTACGCCAACCTCAGCTCACTTCTGAGAAGATACTTTACCTCCTCCATTCAGGTCAACAGTGGGGATAATATCTACGACCACCTGATGAAGTTTCTTGCCAACCGGCAAGACATGACCGAATCTCGCTCCTTGACGGCAGAGACATGGTTCAAGCCGACATCAGAAGAGGCAGACGAGGCAGACTTGTTCCGGACAAAGATCTCGCCCGACGGAGAAGGCGTCCACCTCAACTTTTCCAACCAAGAGTCCAAGTGCCCCCCTCGCTTTACGCCCGCAATCGGATCGCACAACTTTTGGTTCCAGGGCAAATATTTCGCGCTGAGCCGGCAGCAGGAAACGCTGCACACAAACAACAGGTGGGGTTCCCAGTACAGGGACAGGGAGTCACTTGTTCTCTCCTGCTACGGCCGTTCGCCTGAGCCTATCAAGCGCCTTCTCGAGCATGCGAAGCAAGAGTACTACAGCGAACACAACGCGAGGACCATTGTCAAACGTCCGGCCTCACAGAGCATGAGGAGCTATGGTGGCCGGCACAGCTGGTCAATGGTGGCGAACCGACCCGTTCGCCCCATGAAGACGGTTGTGCTTGACGAGAAGCAAAAGGTCCAAGTGCTTTACGACATGAACGAATATCTCCACCCCTCTACGCCGCGATGGTACGTACTTCTCTCAAGAAATCGGATGTGGCGTCATGTTCTAACTCGATTTCAGGTATGCAAACCGCGGCATTCCTCTCCGTCGAGGCTATCTTTTCCACGGCCCGCCAGGGACAGGCAAAACGTCGCTGTCCTTTGCCCTGGCCGGTGTGTTTGGCCTTGACATTTACGTTATCTCGCTCCTTGACCCGTCTCTAACCGAAGAAGACCTCTGTGCGCTCTTCAACTCCCTTCCCCGCCGCTGTGTGGTACTTCTCGAGGACATCGACACCGCAGGGCTTACTCGCCCGAGCGGCTCTGCATCTGCTGCTGAAGACGGCGAAGACACTGACGACAAGGCCAAGGATAAATCCAAGAAAAAAGAAAAAGATTCCAAAGACAAGAAGTCTTCAGAATGGAACGTCGCCGACTTGGCCCGCGAGCTAAAGAAGCAGTCGTCGAGTGAATCCACAGACAAGAAAGGCATTTCTCTCTCCGGACTGCTCAACGCCATCGACGGCGTTGCTTCTCATGAAGGCCGGGTGCTGATCATGACAACCAACAAGCCGGAAACACTCGACGAAGCTCTGATCCGACCGGGGCGAGTCGACCTTCAAATCGCCTTCACCAACGCCACCAGGGCGCAAACCTGCGAGCTATTCAAGAGGATGTACGACGCCGACCGCACTGCCAACACCCCTTCCAAAACCCAGGACAACCCCCAGTCTACAGCCAGCACCCGCCTCCGCTCCCGCCTCACCTTCTTCCGTTCTCCCTCCAGCAAGCTGACGAGAACCATCTCCGCCCCGGCCATCCCCCAGCTTCCCCTCAAGGACACCAGCAGCGAAAAAGACGGCAACCTCACCGACACCTCCGTCACCACCACAGCCGTGGACCTGGACTCTGATCTCTGCTCGCTGCCCTCTTCCGCCTCCCCGACAAAGACCTCTTTCGCGGCGGAGGAAGTTGACAAGCTCACCGAGGAAATCGACGACTCGAAGCCCATCACCCCCGAAGACCTCGACAAGATTGCTCAGGAGTTCGCCTCCAAGATTCCAGAGGGGCAGTTCTCCCCTGCGGAACTGCAGGGGTTTTTGCTCAAGAGGAAGAGGGAGCCCAGAAGGGCGCTGAGGGAGGTGGGCGTTTGGGTGGAGGGGACGCTGGAGCAGAAGAAGAGCAAGACAAAGGTTGTTAGGGTGCAGTGAATGGGAACCAGGAGAGCCTTTTCTTTTTTTTTTCCTTTGATTGTTGGTTTTGTTTTTCTACACTTGATATCTCCTAGCATCTTTTCTTTCACATGATATCTTTAGCAGACAGTTTTTTTTTTTTTTTTAGCAGGGCGGGCAGACAGTTCCACAAAAACGAGCGGGGTGAATTCGACAGATATTGGATATTTTCTAGGGAAGGATAGGTAGGCAGGTAGGATTGGATATGGACACAGACGTGGATGGGGGTTGGGGCGTTGGGGGTTTAAGTTGTTCACGACATGAATCGGTATCTAGGTATTTACGAAGCTATTTTTTTCTTTTAGAAATGCAGAACATGAGAATATGAAGTATATGAATTTCACTGCAAGACACCTCTCTCGCTCTCTCTTTCTGAAACCTTTCTGTTTGTGATTGGAGTTGGTTTAGAGACTGGTTTGATCTTACCATATCAACAAGCTACCACATTCAACACATCCTTCATCTCATACAATATTCTTGCCTATTCCATCCCTTCATCAAAAAATGACAATACTTCACCAAACACAAACCTCCGGCCTTTGCACCGCCGGGTCGGGTGGGTGGGCCCCGGGGTCGGCCGTTCGTTTCGGCGATCCGGTTCTCCACCGCCCCGCGTCCCGGCCGGGTCTTGGCCCAATCGCCCGCCATCCATCTCATACTATATCCCGTATAATCCAAACGTCCAAACCCACGCAACCGAATATCTGTTCTTTTTTCTCTCTCACTCACACGGAATCCCCTCCGTTTTTTTCTCGCTTAATACCCCTCTGCCCTGCCCGCCCCGCCCCAGCAGTGTGTGTGTGTATAACACTAGGCAGGTAAGTAGCTCGCTAACCCGGCCGCGCCGAGATTCATGCGTTATAACTTCCGGACCTTACCGATGGGACTCTTTTGCAACACGGCATGAAATGAACAAAAAAGTTCGGACGACGCAACTCCGGGACGGGCCAGCGAAAACAACGCAACCGGGGACTGAATGCTGGATTGGAATCCAATTCTATTGGTGGGCTTACATCTTGCGCATGAACGATGCGCATCCTAAAGGATGGTGTGGGATTTTCTAGTGTAGTTTTTCCTGGTTGGGTTGGGGTTTTTGTGAGGGACGGGAAACCTAATGGTACATAAGAGATGGCTGGACACCGACAAGACGGGGCTCGGTAAGGATAGCTGAGTTGGGATTGGGACTGGGTGGGGGCTTGGTTGTCGGGGTTTATGATATATAGCAGGGCAGCTATATCGGTTGATACTTACCTAGCTTTTTCTGTAAACTAGTTTGTTGAGTCTAAGGTAGGTCGGCGATGATGGCGAAGGAATTTCCTATCTGACGACGGAGCTTTGTCCCGCAAGGTGGAAAGAAGGAGTAGTAAGATCATATACCTAGGCAACGGCATTAAGGTCGGGTCCTAGTCATCTGATCGTGATGATGACTGTGCTAGGCAGATAGCCTGGGATGGATGATAAACGGTGAGAGATGGCAAACCCTGCGGGATCAAAGTCCGTTTTGTCTTTACTATCATCGTCTTTGCAGACCTACCTAGACGATCTCTCAGCCCGCTGTGAAACTCCCTCCCAACCTACCGGCCCGACTGTGAGCCCAGTCCCGTCATCTGGTCTGTCGACCGAACCCTCTGACAGTCTGACTACTTCCCCGGCTGAAGGATTATCTGTCTGCTCTGTAAGACGGGACGAAACATTTCCAACGTTGCCTGACCCGAATGCTCGGCGGCGGCGCAGATTTATGCTTGAACTTAGCTACAGCATGGTGTGTGTGCCTTGCAGATCCTCCACACTTTCTTCGAAACATTCGAAACTGTGGAGGAAGGAACCTACCTACCTAGAAGGTTGCTGTCGTCAGCTCTTACTTGTTGGAGGATGCAAGTGCGGCTGGGACCGCTACCTACCTCCTTACCTGCCTTGCAGCCAATTCTTCGTTTTTGGAAACCGTGGCGTTCTTTCCCTTGGGATGGGTTGGTATCAGCAATCGGGAGGACCATCCTTCCTTCCTGCCTCAAAGCCAAATACCTAGGTAATCTTGAGTTGAACTTGAGGAAGGAGCTTTGCGCCCAGCATAATTAGCTACTAGAAAATAGGGGTTGAGTCTTTTAGGAGTTAGGTATACCGTAGCTGATCATGATTTATCTATGAAGATAATCAAGTCCAATCATCTCAACTTCTACACCAAAAAGAGCTCGTAATCCCGGCAGCCAGTAGCATCCCTCAGCTCTACCACCACCCCTCATTCAGGAACAGGAGGCCCAACTGCCGCAGTAAGGGGGGCAGATCCAAAGGGGGCACAGGGGGGCACCCCATCTAGGTTTCTCAACCTTCCAGGTTGCCAAAGCTTCAGGAGGAGCTACCTGGTTGGCTTGATTCTCCAAGCTGAAGAAGTGTGATGATAGAGGACGTTTTACACCGCGGGAACAACAGAAAAAAAAGAAGGTATTAATTACCAACTCTCATAATTCCTGCTCCAATAAGAACCCCCCAATCGTCTTATTCCAGCACAATTAAGCACCCCCAAAACACACCCAAGGCCAAGTACACAGGGAGGAGCAACCTTCCTAATCCGTCTTAAACAATGTCCCTCTTATCCTTACCTTAACACACTACCCCACGAAAAAAACAAAATAATCGTGCAGGAACGCGGTGAGCAAAATGTATGTACCGGTATGTTGCTCGTGCCTGCATCATCGCTTGCATTCAATGCAGAACTGTTCCTTCCCCCCACCAAAAAAAAGACCGCCAACTATAAACCAGGAAAAGCCGAACCAAAAGAATCCTAAGCGAGCAATCAATCAATCGTTGTGGTCTTCTTTTTTATTCTGTCGTATTTTATTACTGAACCCCGTGAATGATTTTTTGGTCTCGATGCTGCTGTTGCTCTCGCTTGATCCAAACAGGTGGAGTACGGTAACGGTGATGATGTGCATTTTCGCTCTGTATAAGTGTATATACATAGAAAATGCGATGGTGATGGATGGGGTGCAACGGTGATCATGACACACACACACACACTTTTCTGTAACGGTGCCCTCCAGTCCCAAGGATAGGAATGGATCTCGTCAACTTGTCTCTCTCGCACAGACATTGGAACTCCATGCTCCGTTGATGAATGAATCCCGGGTTGGTTGAAGAACCCCCCCCCCCCATTCCGTCCCCCCTTCTTGGGAGCAAGCGAGTTGAAACATTTCCACCCCCCCCTGAAACCACCACCCCCACCACCACCACCATCACACTCAACGCGCTCCCTTCAGGTTCGCTCCCTATCATCTCGCCAAGGAGGATGAAAAGAAACAAAAAAGAAAAACGGTGACCCCAAAAAGAACAAAAACGACAAGCTTTTCCCATCACGAGAGAGTATCAGTGTTGCAGTGTCGCAAAGTGTCAAAAAACAAGCGACAAAGCAAAACCCGGGAACTGCAACAAGTCCGGCCTGAAACACACATCACATCTCCTCAACTCCCCGGCAGTTACTTGAGCTTTGATTGTGATAGCTTCGGAGATTGAGACCGCCGTATATAGAATTATCACAGTCAAAATCGGAACATTGTATCTTGATGCTTCAAAAAAAAATGTTTATTTCAAATCCATTTGCTTGCTAAATGTTGATCGCAAAAAAATGCTGTTTATATCCCCCCCCTTCCCAGTGGTATCATATATGTCATTTCATTCCAGCCCAGTGCCATGTCCTGCCCATCGAGGGGGGGTGTTGTTCATCCCGTCATTAGTATATGCCCCCCGCTTGTGATCCCAAAAACAAACAAAAAACAAAAAAAACTCCATGCCATGCTGATGTTGTAGATGTATGTGTGCGCGAAATGCAATCTGTGCCTCCATCCCAGTCATGTTCTTTCTATACCCTCCCAATAAACTTGACACTCCTCCTCCTAGCCGACAACCCGCTCAGGATCCCCCTCTTCTGCCTTTCGGTATTCGGTGACGTTGGCGACAGGATATCGCTCGGCAGACCTGGCTGCGTCCCGCTCATGACAATGGCGTTCTTCTTTACCGCCTTGAGGATGTCATTATACGTAATCGGTGTCTGAGGTGTCTTGTCGCCAATCCTGTTGATGTTGATGTTGTTGTTGTTGTTGTTGTTCTCCTTTTCCTCATCCTGCTCCTCGAACTGGTCGTCCAAGACGGAGACAGACTGCTGCAGCGAACTCCTCTTAGTGCTGGTCGAAGACGTCGACGGTCTCGGCTGGTGTGACGCACTAGCCGCCAAGGTGTCAAGCGTAGGCCGGCTCTTCTTGCGAGCCAGGCTAAACGACCTCGTGACGCCCTTGAAGATCTGAGTGGGCGTCCGTGGTGTTTTGGCCGAAACGGGAGTCTCCCCCTCCAGGCTGTCAAGCGCCTTTGGCACCGCGTCCAGCGAGTAGTGGGACCCGTTGGCGTAAGGGTCGATGCTCAAAAACGGGGGAGGCTTCCTCTTGTTGGTGAGGAGGTCGGACAGCAGGCTACTGCTGCTTCGCCTGTTGGGGTTGCTGCTCCGGGCCGAGAGGCTGCTGGCTGGTGTGATTGGCCGGTCACCACCGGGAGGATGGATGGGTGCTGTCGTGGAGGGTTTGACAGACGCGGACTCGGACGACCCGGTGCTACTCCTTGTCCTGCTTGTGGTCACAGAAGACGAGCTCAGTGAGACGGAACGCTGCTTCCTGAGTGAAAGGTTGACAATCGAGGGTTTGCCCGCAAACACCACCGAGACCACTCTCGCTGTGACCTCCTGGCTGCCTCGTCGGGTAGCGGCTGTGGGAGAGTCGGGGTCCTCGATGCTCGAGTCATAGTCATAGTCGGAAAAGTCGTCGGTGTCGGAGGAAGCGTCCTCTTCCGAGGAAAGGTAGATGTCGTGCGGTGTGGTGGCCTGTCCTTCTTCTCCTCCCAGCTTCAGTCCGTGGTTGTCCAATATCCTCGACACCCTCCTCGAACTCTTTTTGGGAAGCTCCGGGACCTCGTTGGTGGGATTCGCGCGAACCCTCTTGGGGCTCGGAGCTAGTGTGTCGGGGTGTTCCTCGTCCATATCGTGATATTCGTCAAAGATGGGCTCGTCAAAATGTGTTGCTGTTTGCTTGTTCGTATAGGCAATGTCTGGTTGACTGTCTTCGAGTGGGAGGGGACTGTCCACCAAAGACATGATCCTCCAGCAAGGTTGTATAAGTAATTCAAGCAAGTGGCCAAGGGATATATGATCTTCGTTGTTCTCGATCCCTAGTATCGACTCTTGTAGTGGGGGAGGGGCGAGCAGCTGAGGATCACTGGAATGGGGCGTGGGCTATGGGGAATTGGGGAGACCAGAAGAAGGGTAGGATGTTCCGAGAGGGCGGGAGGGTTTATTTTAATGCAGAGCTACAGCAGGATAAGGTGACGGTCGAGCCAAGAAGTGGGTGTAACGGCCTGCAAGAACCGGGCCCGCCGTCACTCTCAACCATGGCGTTTCTGGTCGGTCGGCTGGTGATGGATGGAGGGCTGGTGCATGCATCAGAGGGGGGGGGGGTACGTACCCCCTCCGTTTTCCACGATCTGACGGAACGGATGAACGGCCTGCGCTGCCCTGTCTTTTGCAACTTGCATGACAAGCAAGCCTTTCCCAGGCCCAGTGACCACACACACATTCCCCTGCCCAACCCCCCTGCCTTCGTCAAGACCCCTGCCCGATCGGTTGCCAAGGATCGCGGCCGAAGAGGTTGAGTCGGATGAGTGTGAGTCTGCCCATCTCTGCCTTAGTTTTTTTTCTTGGAGAAATAGAAAGTGTTGTGCTATGATCACTCATTGAGGGTGTTATGTCTCCGATGTCAATCCATCAGCCAGTTAGTTGCCCGTGCTCAGTGGCAGTGATCAAAATGAGAGTGACAGTACAAAGGACGGACGCTGGTTGGCCTGAGAGTGGTGTTTCAGGTAAAAGCTCCTTCTCTCGTCTTCTTCCACGACCGCCAAGCTTTTCTTCGACACCTGAACACCCACGCGCCCTCCACACCAACGCAACGCTTAACTAGTGCACAACGACATCCTGCAGTAGGACCTGAATATTTCTCCATTATTACGAACCGACAAGAAATCTAGTGCCGGCCATGACCATCACAACGGAGACAACGGAGCATCTCATAATTCCGACTGCTGGCTGGGGAGAATCTTGCACATGTATGTATGTACGTACATACATTCCATCAACTGTAGCTACACTGCACCTATCAACAGCAGCCCAATCCGGTTTTTGGTCACAGCCACCACCACCACCAAAAGTTTGTATCTTTGATCGTCATCAACCCCTCTCTTTTTCCCTCTGTATGTGTATGTAGTGTGAGTCCAGCCCCAATAGGTCAGGCCTCTATCAACCCCGACCCCTTCAAAGAATGTTTCTCTCCTCTTCATCGTTCGACAGTTTTACCCCCACAACGACCAGTCATTGGTAGAACAACCCCCCTTCTTGGGAGGTATGAGGGGTTGTCTCCTTGCTTCAAAAATGATTGGACATCTCAACTCGGAGCCGGGCGGCAAGCAACGGTGAGCTTCCTCCAAACGACCCCTCCGGATTGGAGGGAATTTGATCGTCTCTCTAAAAAGTCACGCTACGCTTCCCTTCCTTTTTCGAGTCTGAAAGATAAAACGAAGAGGCGAAAAAAAATACTCGTCCACCCGCAGGGAAAACGAACCACCACACCTCTTTTACGGAGCATACTCGGGTCTCCTCCGGCGGCTGGACAAACTCCTCCGCAAAGCCTTTTTTTTTTTTGGGCTTGACTCCATCAAGTTGACAGTCCGGGATCTACCAGTGCCGTTCATTGATCGCCTGTCAAACCATCTTTCACCCCCCTCGTGGGGGGAAAAATAGGAGGGCTCCCAATGGTCATTCATGCCTCTTTGGCCCCCTCCCCCCGCCCCAGCCCCGGATCTTCCTATGCTTAGCTCGTGGAGGTTTAGTATCTCGGCCGCTCAAGGTCAATCAGCCAGTTGTCACATTTGTCGGATGCCAATCCAACCGCGCCTTTTTTTCCTTCACTTTCAGACTACAGTTTCTTACAACAGCCCAAAGCCCCAAAGCCCGACAGCCGACCCGACCCAAGGCTGGGACGAAGCGGGCAAAGAAATGTCTTGTGCTCTTACACCTTGGGACGTTCCGAACTGACGCCAGCCTTGTCCAACTTGATCGTGCAGTTTGACACACTTATGGCTGGGCCTACTCAGAGGCCATCCATTAGCGGTCAGTTGCTGAAGAGGCAGCCGCTTATAATGACCGACCGACTGAAAACAACACCACGGTCACGGAATCTTCTTTCCGTTTTTTGAATCGGAATCGGTCTTGTTGCGGGTTGCACCCCATTCACGGCATTAATCTACACATTGGCAGATAACGGAACATCTCCCTCTTCAGCCCGCCGGCCGTCCACCCTCTCCCCCGCCTCGCGGCCGCGGCGATAGAAAAGGGGCAAGGCGTCGGTTGGCCCCCCTTTGTAATCATTCATTCCTGAATGTTTGCTTGAGCAAGTATGATTAGGCCTCAACTTTTTGAGGACACATGTGCAATAAGTCTGTGGTCTCTTCAAGGCACGACCGGCGGCCGGGCGTTATGATGGGCGTACTACAGCATTCATCCCGAGATTATGTAGGTACAGACCCCCCAAGATGGGGAAACCCCCTTACCCGTGCGTGCATCTTCTGTGTAAGAGGTCAAGATCTCGGCTTGCCCAATACATTAAATTTAGACGAAGGATGGTGGTCGTCAAAAGTCTACCCTTTTCCGAACAGATCATCTCGCCCCAAGTCCATCCTAGCGAAGCTTTGTTGTAAGCGGTCTTTATACAGGTGAGGTGTCCATAAGATGTCCCGGCATATCACACCATCAAAATGTAAGTAAGATCTCTAAATGTGTGGACCCGATCAAACGGTATCTGACATGCTTGCCTTGCCTTGCCTCGCCTGCCTTGAAAAATCAATTTAACCCCCAATATCCAATATCACAAACGGTCTTCAAAAGATGGCTTCAATAAAAATCTCCCCCTTATTACCTACATGTGTAAGCCACCAAAAACGCGGACGCGAACATTGAACGCGCAAAATGTCAAATCGGCGGCTGCGAGTGCTGGTTCTGAGCTGCGCGTGAGCGTTGTGACACCGCCTTGAGCGGTCCTGTACGATGGCTGGACGAGACAGCTGCATTCCGAGTCCTCGGTGGCAGGCGGTGGCGTTTTTTCTTCTTGTTCGTGACCTGCAAATCAGGAGTACATATTGCCAACACCTCAACATGCAGGCTTTCAGCTGGACGGCTCCTTTGGTGATGTGCTTTTCTCAATCCGGAATTGGGATGAAAGAGCGGTCGGACAACGTTATCGACGGCCTGGACATAGGGGAAGGGGACAAGGTGAGGGTTTTGGTGGTGGTGATGGTGGTGGTGGTGGGTGTCTTGTATCGGCGGTGGTGTTTCCCGGCCTTGGCCCTGTGGTTGACTGTTTCGAATTGTCCCAAGCCCTCAACCTCGTGGACGACCCCGGCGCGTGGATGGATTGGATGGTGATGATTTGACGACCCTCCCATCGTCTATCCAACAATGGTCAGTGTATTCGGCGACTCTAGAAACTCATGGCGACCTTGTCCCCAGGTTAGTCGTCTCACCACGCGCGAGCCTTTCTTGCCATGTCATCGCGGGGTATCAGCCACTCATTTGGGGGATTGCTTCGATTGGAAAATGCAATCCCTTTTTCGATCGATGTCTCGCTCAGACACCATTTCATCTCAAGTCGAGATTAGTTGTCGAAACACTTTTGACATTTTGTGACGCTTCAGATCGCGTGTGCGACGACAACCACCATCTTCTCCTGCATGGCGCACTGCATGGCGAACCGCACGGCGGCTGGGCGCTGTGGCCGTTCCGTTTTTAAACGGAGGAGGCCACCCGCGATATTGCAGAAAAACATTCGGAAGAGCAATGTTACCCCTCGGCGGCAGGGGAAACAATAATAGAGGACTGTAATATCTTGATGTGTTCGATGTGAGTTGTAGTGCATCAAACGGGAGATCATTCGGATCGATTTCATGTCGTTGCTTATCTTCCATCATTCTTTTTCTCTTGAGTTGAGGAAGATTCCAAACTCCCAATCTGAAGTTCAAAGCTGTTGCGTCATGAGGCCCAAGCTTCTCTTTCGACACCCACCAATCACAACCATTTCTTTTCCTGACCTTGGACTGCAGGAACTATCCCGATATAGCCTAGCGGCCATCGTTGTTTCGTTGGCGTTGCTAAAAATGTTTCATCTGTGGGGCGGCAAGCGACGGGTGAACCAAAGACCCTGAACCCTGGATTTCGGCTCCCGACCAGGACAAGGGTTGTGTAAGGTAAGCATCTTTCAACATCAACATTCAAGCTCAATCTGCCAGAAACATCAACAATTACCGATGCTGCGAGGAATACCGAGGGGACAATGACATGTGAATCAAAGATACCGACACAACCAGGGTATATACGTGTAACGCAAAATTAGAGCCACCACTAACAACAAAAGATACCGACAGGCTGCGACTGCGGATGCGGCTGACTGGGCTGAGGTCGAGAAGGTGGAAAGAAGGATCACAGGTTGGAGAACTGGGGTCAGATGCCCTGCCCGTTACTCCGCTCTGACTACACGCGTTGTTTCCTCTTGGGTACTCGGTCTACACTCACCAAGAACTAGAGCCCCCGTTCCACCATCATCACATCCTCGCCCCAGACCCACTGGAATCCTAACTTGCTAGTCGAAGCACAAAGACGGCATGTGAACAACCAAACGAACACGATGTCTCATGCTCACCAAGTCTCGGCAATCTTCTACCGTCGAGAAGCACCGGTATTCAATGTTCTAGACTTGATGTCTCGTCTCGGCCTTCTCTCCATCTAGTCCCACCAGCATGTCATCGCCTCGCCAAACGATATGGCAACCTTCCAGACCGTTTCCTATTTGGAGACGCCGGGCTGGGAAATACCCCAGATATTTCATCCGGATACATGGTGTCAACATAAACTAGCGGGTGATCGCCATCCCCCGCCGCTGATGGTGCCGCATGTTCTCCCGTCCCACGCCGCACACAACGGACGGCAGAGAACAGATAAGTGCTACACAACCACAACTGACAATATAATCTCTCCGTTTTCCTGAGCTCTCTCAGCCTTCCCTACATGGCCTCACTGTGCTCTGAAAGGTCAGGGAAAGGCATCAGTTGCCCCGACCCGGTCAATGGATTCAGCCCATTCCATGGTCTTTGGTGTCGAGAAAGACACCAGCCCCTCGGCCGAACTTAGCCCTCCTCGTCTCTTATCTCTGACGTCCGGTATCATTCACCATCTCATTCGACCCCTTGTGCTATTCAAAAAGCCATACCCAAAACATACCAAACTGTAAGTCTGATATCAAAGTTGGTCAGCCCAAAGCCAAGGCGGCCCGACCAACAAGCCCTGTTCAACGGCTGGCTTCACTCGTGGAACAGGACCCTGATACACAAGGGAGAGAGGCGCAGTCGTCTCCTTGGGTCCTCAGAGACCAACCCACAACTCAGATTCTGAGATAAGACTTATCTTTCTCCTTTCGGTAGTTGGCACTTTCTTACTCGTCTGTCACTCGGGTCGGACTTTTGTTAGCCACGGCTGTTGCCCAGCCCGGGTTGGTTATCCGGGGTTTGTTTAAGTGCTTACTTGGGATTTTTAAGGATCTGTACCCCAGCTGTAATGGCTCTGTGCTGATGGCTCAGCCGCTCGGTAACCTCATTTGTGACTGGAGTTGTAGAGAGATGAGGTGTTGGCCTGGGATTGGGCATGATCTTTGATGTTTTTGTCCCCGCAAGCAGCCAGGAAGAGGCAGGAAGCATGTCTGTTTCCCAACGGCGAGTTGCGGGTTATCGGGGCATACTATGCAGTATCAAGACCAGATTCAGCCTTTAACAGCCTCATCACTTGCAAGGCTAAGCAAGGCAGCAGACGAGTGTCAGCAGTGCAAGTCCTCGTCTGGATAAAATACATACATTAAGTAGGTAGGTAAGGTACACTTCAGACAAAACGGTCTGAATTCGTTCTTTGGAAGCAGCATCTCGCTGGTGCTCCGTTAAGAACACGCACATCCATCTTTGCAAGTTGCCCAAAACATCAAAGTGTCCGTCCCAAACAGGCACACAAAACGACACATCTTTCTTTCTAAAATCCTGTTCCTGTATCATGACATCCACCACTCTCAGGCACAACCAATCTATCACGGTGATCACCTGCAGTCCTCAGCCCATCTTAGACATTCTCATATCTTCGAGAAAAAGCCGCAGTCCGTAAAACCTGCTGTTCCTGAATACCTAAGCAGATAAGCAACCCCAATCCATTTCATCCGAACCATCGTAACGGACAATCTAAATCATCAATGACTTCATTGACCACCCCCTCATCAAAACTGTCCAGATTCAAGATCGGGACAACTGGATGCAACGCAACGCAACCACCCCCTCCACTATCAAAAAGCTGCACACTGACGTAACATATCACTCCAACCAGCTTACCACCCTGCCCACAAATTAATTGAGACTGCATGTAGCTACCACCTTTTCATACACGTATTTCTCCACGAGAACTGATCTAAAATACTTCAAAATAAATCGGGATATTGAAGCTATTGAAAAGTACTACTGTTCAAAAATTGAAGAGTTTTGGGGGTAAGGCGGTCGAAAGACAGAAGTTCGAAGTTGGTGATTTCTATGTTAGTGACGTTTTAGGTGGGCAGGTGTCTCGATTAATTTGTGGGCAGGGTGCTTACCTACGGTAACAGTAAAATGTTATCGTAACATTTCCCAAAAAACCATCAACCAAAAAAACCCAACTTTAACCATATCAACCTACCTATACCTCGCCCCAATTATAGACTTTTTCTTGATGAGAGTCAATTTCCCGAACGATTTGAACCACCCGCCTTTGATGTATGGTCGTCAACAGTTCTGCACGTGGTAGCGGTGTATACA
This sequence comes from Cercophora samala, assembly GCA_030512305.1. Taxonomy (NCBI): domain Eukaryota; kingdom Fungi; phylum Ascomycota; class Sordariomycetes; order Sordariales; family Lasiosphaeriaceae; genus Cercophora; species Cercophora samala. The sequence goes on along the minus strand of JAULSY010000003.1, from coordinate 56,638 downwards.
CAAAAAAACTTAATCCGGGTCGAGATTGAACCCTTTCCTGGGGTTGCATTCTCATCGATCGCCAACAATTTACACTCAACTGCACCACAATGGACAAGAAAAGGTTAATTAAAAGGCAGCATCGAACCACCGCAAAACGATATACCTATGAAAGATTCATTTCCACCTCGCTTTTTCTTCTCCCTGCTATAAAGAAGGTTGCTCTCAAAAATCTCGCTTACCTAAAACCAGTCTCTTTGATCACACATACCTTATATACCTACCTACCTACCTACTTACCCATCAACCTATTCCAGCCATCAACACAAAACTGCCTCACCAATCCTCCCAAGTCCGATCGATTCCCACATCAAGGTAAGGTACCCAGGTAAGATTGCTTGCTGGCCATGTTTACACCAACTCTGGAAAAGGTCCAAAAAAAAAAAAAGAAAAGCCCCCTTTCCTCCCAAAAGACATTCTCCGGCCACGACGACGACGACGACGACGACGCGGATATAATGAAACCCCTCGGAATCACCGACATATACCCCCATCCGTCACCCGACCCCGACCCAAGATCCCGATTGTGCTGGTAGGACTGACTTCCATGGTGTGTCCCCAAACCTGTCTCCCTTATTACCTACCCACAACGACCAAGTAAACAAACACACCGGTTACTCTCAACCAAACCCAATCCTCAAAGGTACCCCAACTCCCCCAACATATCATCATGACTCGCAACACCACACACCCATAAAACAAGTATGTATGTACCTAGGTAGGTAGGTTTTTTTAATGAATAATATTAAGACTGCGTATATCCGACACTCGGCCCAACCGGCGACGAGCACACAAGTTTAGTACAGGGCAACATATACAGTGTGCGAAGAAGAAATTCTCAAAGAGGAAAAAAAGCTGAAACAATGAATGCACTCTCCCTCTCCGAAACAGACTCCGGCTCGTTGTTCTTTTTTTTTCAACTCCGATGTGGCAAGCCAAAAAAAAAAACCCCAGCTCACCCACCCCTTCTAAAAAAAACCCAACCGCATGCCAAGATGACCTGGCAGCTCCGGCGTCGTCGCTCATTGATGCCAAATCCCATTAAAGCCATGCGTCCGTCGTCTTTACATACCATATACCGCCCAACCCGCCTTTCCCATTGAAAAACCTACACAGCCCCGAGTCGCCATGGCTGCCCATTCTAGCCACTTTGCCCCCACTGCCGTGTAATCTCCCCAAGGGCGAGTAATCATGAGAAGCCCCGAATTCGTGATGCAATGTGTAATTTTTCCCCGCGTATAACTCCGTAGATAGATACCGAGATGTCATTATTATGTGTTATTGAGGGAACCGCCTCAAGTCCCGCACGCGAAAAAAGAATGCGCCGGGACCCCTGAGTGCTGCACTCGCCCTTCGTGTACGCCCAGTCGTCGTGTCCTGAGTCTAGTCTTTGTTGACCAAGACTCATCGACTCAAGCAAAGGCTTCATAGAGTGGATGAGGGAGGCCGGTGTTCACACCAACACAACCTCCCCTACCAAACTAATTTAAGCCTTGCGGGACCGAGTAGAGGTACCGTTGGTCTTGACACCAGTGGCCTTGGCGTCCTTGCCGTGAATCATGGTGCTCGGGTCGGGAAGAGGAGCTTGGGACATTCTGCGGACAGCCTTGCGGCCGGTGGGGCGCTTTCCGTCCTTCTTGTAGGTGGCAAAGTAGAAGGAGATGAAGAGGAACAGGTACGAGCTGAGGATACCCATGCCGGAGAAGGCAGCGAACTCCTCACCGGCGCACTTGCCAGCGGAGGGCATCCAGGGCCAGTAGGTCGAGGTGAAGTAGGTGTACGACGCGAAGTAGACGAAGCCTTTGACGTCAAGTTAGTCACCCTAGCCAAAGTACCGGGAGGGGGTGGCTTAAACTTACCAAGATCAATGACGAACTGGATGATCTGGAGACGGGTGATCCACTCCTTCCACCAGATCTTGACGCCACGCGCGCTCTGGAAGTAGTACCAGTACATGACGACATGGACGAGGAGGTTGAGGCAGATGACAACCCATGAGACGGCGGTGGAACCAATGAGCTGAGTGTAGCAGAGAAGAGCGGTGGCGCCGTGGTGGTAGCAGTGAAGGAAGGTGAGGGGCTTCTTCTTGAGGAAGAGGAAGCAGGTATCCAACAGCTCGAGGTACTTGGTGAGGTAGTTCAACTGGTGTCTGTCAGTACCATGTCCAGCGCAGCGAGTAAAAACAGCGGTCAACTTACGTAGTAGAGGACAACCATGGGTTGAGTCCAGCCGCCTTCGGCGTCGCAGATAGAGAAGAAGAGGCCCTTGCGAACAACAGTGGGAAGCATCTGCTCGACGAAGAGAGCGAGGAGGATGCCGGAAATGGCGGTCAGGTAAAAGTTGTGGATCAGGAAGAGCGACCTGAGCTTGAAGGGCTCGCGACCGCGCATGTACTCTCGGCCACCAAAGATGATGGCATAGTAGATGACGATGAAGATGCTCGTTTCCTTCAGGGTAGACATGGGGGTCTGGCCGGGCTGGAAGGTGAAGTCATCGGCAGGATAGCCAACGACCTTCTCGAAGGCCTTGTTGAAGATGGGCCAAAGGTGGATGCCGAATGGCCGGTCCAGCGTTGGGACCGGCAGCTTGTCGAGAATCGAAGCCATTGTGGGAAGACAAAACGCGATTAAATCTATCGTGGTTCTCCTGAAGCCGGGGAAGAACAGCAGTCAGCACGAGGGCGTCCGGAGAAGAGGGAGGTAACAAAAACGCGGTGGGCTGGATGGGCTGGATGGGATGGGGGTGTTAAGTGCTTACCTGACACGTTTTTACTCGGAACACGCGGATGGGGAACAAGAGAAGGGAAATGCCGGTTCACAACGGCGGTAAACACAACCCAAAGAGAAGAAGAGAAAAGAAGAAATGTCGCGACACCCAAGCAGCAGGAAACAATTAAGCTGATTACCCTGGGGGATGCGCCGACAAAGAAGGTTTGCGGAAGGTGGTGATGGTGGAAGTCTGGGGCGTGGGAAACCAAATATTTTCAGAGGCTGGACACACGACTGCTGGCGCAAAAGGGGAACCCGCGAACAGGCTAGCCTCAACCACCTTGGCTTCATTTCCAGTTCCTGCATGTGAAGTCTCATTTTGCAGCTGACAATTTTTCTGCCGGCCCAATCATCGCTTGGCATCTCTCGTCTCACCTCAACGACCCACCGACACCCATCTGTCAGACCCCGGACCTCGGAATCGAGGATTGGCTTTTGTCCGTGTCCGGTCCAGATTGCGATTCCCAGCAAAACCGTCGTTGAAATGCAAAAAGCAGCGGACAGCCTGCCAGAACCGCCTCTTGCATTACCTCACGAAACAGGTCGGACACGGAACCAGACGCCTCATGTGCCAGCACGAGTCGAGTCGTACCCTCTCTCGGCATGGTCATCGCCCCCCCTTTCCACTGCAGACGTTGCCTGACCGAAACCCACATCTCTCGATCTCTCGGCCCTATCGCAGGAGGAACAGGGTGGACACTGCTTCGTTGTCCTGTTGCCCAGGCCGCCGCCAAATCAACAACAACAGATGCCTCGCCATTGGCCAATTCGCAAGTCAGGATCGGCGGGTCGGCGTGCCGTGTGCTTCGAAAGCCGGAAAGGCCGGATGCCAAGGACACGGAGATTGGACGGCGGCTTGGGTTACAATCCAAAAGTCCCGGTCCCGATGCCGCCGGTTCCGGGTATGCATTCGGAGGCGGTGTCTATGTCTGTCTCTGTCAAAAATTGCCAGTTTCGTGATGACGTACTTTCTTTTTGCTCGAAACATCTGCACCGCTTCATCTCGTCGTCGTCGTCGTCGCGCTTGTAGACCCCTCTTCTGTGCTGGTGAACCGCAAGAAATCTCAACTACCTACGGATACTCCGTATAGGTTGTTTTGCGATTGATGATGAGAGCGCCTGAAATTTAGCATGCAGCATGTCCCGCCTGGTAACTGCTTGAAGGTTGCCTCCTGATATAGAACAAAGGTTCAATAGTTGAGAAAATAACTGTTCGTTCTCGTCGTGAGACTTTTTATACCTTGCAAGTAAGTACCTTGCAAAAACTTCTTCTCATCTCATCAAGTCATGGTCGATGACATCGTCTTGATGTTGACCTTGCAGATTATGCTACAACCGAGGCGTCGGCTAGCTTCAGCCACCATGCTGCCGGTACAAGCCACAGCAGAGCCCCGCAAAAAAGCTGGAGAAATCGGTCAATTGTAAAACTAGTGGACTAAGCAGAAAGATATGCATAACCGAAGATGGTTCGATTCTATTAGCCGTCATTGGCTGGAATACCGCAACCCACGCACACCTCCAAGCTTCTGATCCCGAGTTGACTGCATCAAATCAATCGTAACCAAGCCACTTCCCCGGCCCAGCCCACCGTCGACGTCAAGCTTCCGCTGCCTCCTCCCGGTCTCGGATCCTTCATAGAAACCTCCTCTCTCTTTTCAGACCACTCACAATGTCGGCCTCCCTCCTCCGCATCGCCGCCCGCGGCCCCTCCAGCGCCTTCTTCCGCACCGTTGTTGCCCGGCCCCAGCCTATCGCTGCGCGCGCTGCCGTTGCCGTCCCCAAGACCTTCAGCACATCGATGCGCATGCGCTCCGAGCACGCCGAGGAGACTTTTGAGGAGTTTTCTGCTCGGTGAGTGTTGGACTGGCGGGGGTTATTGGCTGTCGAGGACACCCTGGAAGAGCTTGGGAAAGCTCTGAAGCTAGCTTCCTCGACATGACGTGACCCTTGTGCTTGACCCCATACCTGGGCCTCGCAACACCAGCCACAGTTGTCTTGATATGGCCCATTGGCTAACATGAAGCTCTACACAGCTACGAGAAGGAGTTTGACAGCGTCCAGGATGTCTTCGAGCTCCAGGTATGCTTGCCGTCACAAGCTTGCCAGCATGCTCTTGCTAACCCGAAGCTTCCCCCCACCTTGTAGCGCAACCTGAACAACGCTTTCGCCTACGATCTCGTCCCCTCCCCTGCCGTCCTCGCCGCTGCCCTCAAGGCCGCCAGAAGAGTCAACGACTTCCCCACTGCCGTCCGCGTTTTCGAGGGTACGGCATGCCCTCTCTTTCTCATGCGGGATATACCTGCATTGTTAGACAAGATGCTGATATCGTGATACAGGCATCAAGGCCAAGGTTGAGAACAAGGGCCAGTACGAGCAGTACCTTGCTGAGCTCAAGCCCCTTCGTGAGGAGCTTGGCATCGAGCTCAAGGAGGACCTCTACCCCGAGGAGGCCAACTAAATGCTCGACTACCAATCGACAAGACTTTTTTGTTCTTTTATTAGACGACAAATATAAAAAGCCAACCCACCCGCTTCACCACCCATCCATCCTTAGACTGCACAGCTAGCTTGGACACTTTGAATGAGCAAGGGAAAGTTGGCTGCTGCCGGTTCGGCGTGAGAGGTTCATCACTATGGATACCAATGAAACTCGCGCCCACCACATCTCATCTTTCATCTCTCTGCCTTGATAGAAAGGAAGGAGATGGATAAAATCAATGTGTATATTTTCTGTTAAGGCTGTGTCCTACTCGCATGTGTGCATGTTTGTGTTGTCGACAGTCGACAAGTTTGACCAAACTGTTGGTTGAATGAGCACTAATTGCATTTCACCTCAGGTATGATGTCCCTCAGGTCTCATGTAAGCTGCTTCTACGCAATGAAGGCACAGGTTCACGGTATTACAAAATATTCACTGACTAGGTAGGCAGAATGGTATGTATCTCGTAACAGCCTAGTCTATTGCAATCCAATAGGTTCTACAGACACTCCAGCACCACACAATCTGGAAATAGACTCCGCATCTGAGATGTTAATATTATGTTCTTTCGACATGAACAACTCGTTTGATACCCAAACTCGCCAGTCAATATGACACAGGCAAATCCTTTCCAACCTTTCCCAAATTCACAACCCAACCTCCTCCCCCAACATGGTAAAATGCCCCCCCGCCCCGGCCCAGCTAAACTTGACCCCCTCCAACTTGCCCTTCATACCCACCACCCTCGGCACCTTGACCTCCTCCTCCCCCCTGTGTCCAGTCTGATGACTGAGGTTAAACCCCCAACTCAAGACCCTCCCGTCCTCGGTAACCGCAACCCCGTGCTCGGCCCCGGCCTCGACCCACCTGATCCTGTCGTGCTCATCCTCACTCTGGGGCAGTATCCTCACCGGACAGAGCACAATCCTCGCCCTCCCCCTCGAGTCCTTAACAACCCACTCCTCCTCCCACCCCTCCCCCCTTTCCCTCTTCACCCCCTCCAAATCCACCCCCGTGGCGCAGCTGTCGACCCTCCCCCAGCTCCAAACGCTCCCATCATCCAGCAGACACAAACTGTGGCTGTTCCCCCCAGCCAAACGCTTGATCTTTCTCCCCCCCCCCCCCTTTACTATCTCCTCCAGGTTTTTCACCCGGGTGGGCTCCTCCACAAACAACCCCCAACACCCCCCCCCTTCTTCTTCTTCTTCTTCCTCCCCCCTCCCTTTCCGCCTACTACCCCCCTTCCAAGAAACCCCCGTCTGTCCATAGTTATCCAACCCCCACCCCCACACCTCTCCGTCTTTCCCCACGGCAAAACAGTGGTCCGGCCCGGTGGCGATGTCGACAATGTTTTTTAGTTTGATCTTCCGCGGCGTCACCGCGCAGGAGAGGAGGGAGTGCCCCCGCTGGGGGAGACGCCGCCCCAGCTGGCCCTGCTCGCACCCGGCGCCCCAGGTGTAGACCTGCCCTTGGTCTGTCAGTGCCAGGACGTGGTTGCCGCCCGCGGCGATTTTCCTGATGGGCTCGTCAAGGGGGATGGGGGCGGGGGTCGGCTGGGTTTGGAGGTGGGGGGTCCAGAGGGAGATGCCCTGGGAGGAGCGGGTGCAGCCCCAGCCGTAGACTTGGCCTGTGGAGGAGAGGGCGAAAGTGGCGCTGTCGCAGGCGGTGAGGGCTTTCCATTGGGGGGTTTGGGAGGGGGGTGTTGGGGTTGTGGCGGTGCCGTCGAAGAAGAGGACGGGGTGGGGTTTGGCTTCGAGGATGTTGAGGTCGAAGTCGCTTTCGTTGTCGTCGTCGTTGTGGTCGTCGTCGTTGTGGTCGTCGTCGTTGTGGTCGTCGTCGTTGTGGTCGTCGTCGTTGTGGTCGTCGTCGTTGTGGTCGTCGTCGTTTTGGAGGGAGAGGTGGTGGTGGTGGTGGTCGTCTTGGAGGGTGAGGTTGTGGATTAGCTCTTCTAACCGGGCAGAGCTGGTGTCGCGGCCGAGGGCCCCGTTGTCGTTGACGCCCCAGGTGAGGATTTCGTTTGTGGTGGTGAGGGCGGCCGAGTGCATGCCGCCGGTGGCGAGTTGGGTTACTTTGTTTTTGATTGTGGGTGGGGGCGGTGATGCTTTCTTAGCATCATCCTTGGAAGGGGGATCAGGGGGTGAGAACGGCCAGGAGAGGAAGGGGTTTAGTGTTGGGACTCTGACGTCGCCGATGCCGTGTCCAGCGCCGAGACCGAGCTCCCCGTTGTCGTTGCTTCCCAGGCAGTAGATCCGCAAGTAGGAGGTGGGAGTGTCATCTTTTGTTTCTTGCTGCTGAGCTTGCGTTTTGGGCTTTTTGGGAGGCCGGGAAGTGTTTGCTGGGTCAGCTTGGATGATGGATCGTTTGCGGCTGGATCGTCGGGGCGGTTTGTCGACGTCCATCATTGGCAACTTTGAAAACTGAGGATTTGGTTCAGAAGATGGGAACAGTGGTGGTGAGAGTACCTATGCTTGCCAGAAGAAGACCAGTCTGGTGTTTGGGAAGCTTGATAAAGACGAGAATTGTGTATGTCTCAAAAGCCAATTGAGGTGACCGTAAACATATAAATATCAACAGGGTTTGAGAAGCACGTGTAATCAGAATCTTGATTACAAAGACTGTAGGCAAACATGCCAGGTAGGTATGGTAAGGTAGGCATCCGCTGAAAGAGCGAGCATAAAGTGCGAAGTGCTCGTTGGTCCTCCATGTTTGGCTAGGCGATCTGCTGTCACCGCCATGATAAAGGCTCGGACTCAAACAGAGAACATCAATTTTGTAACACGGAGACGTGCTATAAACATGTACATACCTAGATATCTACGCGACTGGGACCACATCCAGAGCTAACACTTGTAGTGATTGAGATGGCGCACTTTCCACCACAAAATTCCCACGCATCTTCCCTTACCTCTGACATCTGCCTGAAAGACATTTGAAAGTCAACAAGGATGACAAACACTGATTACAAAGAACAAGAAGGCTGTGCCGAAAAAGAGAGAGCTGCTAAAATCAGGCACCCATCCGCCTCCAGCCAATGAGCATCCCCCACTTACATGCGTTTGCCCCTTTTTGGGATCTCGTCCGGGCAGTCACCAAGAAAATGAGGTCACACGGCTGAAGCGATATTTCTCCAATCCAGATAGATGTCTTTTCATTCTCTTCGGGGACCAGAAATCTTTTTCCGTTTGGCATCGTCATTGCTCGTCCGGCACCGGCACAAGTTGGCAAGCGATGGCCCAGCCATGAGTGTAGTTGATTGCTTCACCGTTCTCCAGACATTTCTCCTTTTAATTCTTCTGTACCTGTGAACCCCACCAAGCAACCCCCCTCAAATACAATAAAGATAAAAAAAACACCCATAGGTATATAATAAAAATAACAGTTTTGAACAGTACGACCGCAGGACACTTCAACTCTCTCATCGAAAGACATTCATATTCCTTCCCCTCTGCCCAGAAACCACACTCAGATAACTTATTTGCCTCGCCTGCAGTGACGGCAAACCCTACTCCTTCTCCTCAGCAGGTGGCAGGTTCTTCTCCGTAGTAGTTTTCCCCTCCGACGATGACCCGCCCCTACTCTCGGTAGACTTCTTCCCCTCCTCGGCATCATTCGATGGGCTCGTGGAAATATTCACAGTCAACGAGTGGCCCAAAGCAGGAGGGGCGGGCGAGGCCGCCCTTGATCCTGCCCTCGACCCGGCCCGTGATGGTATTTTATCGACCGTCAGAGACGAAGCCGGAGTCTCCACCACGACCGTCTTGGAATTAATGACATTAAGAAGATGGTCCCCGGCATCCTCAAAACCATCGATCCTGCTCAATCGTGACTCGAAAAATTCCACATCGCGGAGCATCCTGTTTTTTTCGGTTAATCATTAGCGAAACAGTCACATAGATCCAGCCTGGATGATAAGCATACCTTTCCTTCCCAACACTCCCCACCTCCACCTCCCTAAACGCCGACCCAAGAGTCTCCTTATAATTCCTGAAAACCGGCATCATGATATACTTCACCGTCCCCTCAGGCAGGTGCCTCGTTAGATTCTTATGCAGCGTGATCGTATCCTTCGCCAACCCCTCCATGTACTCATTCACCCCCTCAGGAGCAGAAGCATCATTCCACGGCAGTGACCTCAGCTTCCTCCCTGCCAAGCCCACTCTCCCCGTCATGATCTCGACAAGCTTGTCATATATGCTGTTCTGATGCTCCATAAAGTCTCTCCGGACCTTGTCAAACTCTCCAATGGTCGACGTGATGGTAGACCCGGTGCAGTGACGTCGGACGAACTCGCGAACGTAAGGGATGATGGCGGCCATGAATGACAAAGCCTGAGAGGCGAGAGCGAGGTGCTTGGTGGTGATGTTTCTCAGACCGGCCGAGCGAGTGGCTCCTGCGCCGAGGATGAGTTGCTTACATCTCGAGTTGAATAACTGGAGGTAGGCAATAAGTGAGGAAGAAATATCGGTTGTCATGGAGGGGATGGAGGTGATTAGTTGGAGGAAGTTTTCCATGCCTGTCATGCAGAGGATGGCCGAGTTGGGGAGGAGGTAGGATTCGGCTTCAATGACGGCGCTGCGGGTCCTGGTTCTGGTAGCAGCAGGGCTGTTGGTAATCCCGCCGCCGTTTGTCTGGGCGGATAGGACGTCTGGTTCGTTGTCGCCGTTCGCCTCACCTTCGCCCCGTTCTTTGGGTGCGTCTGGATGGGGATACCAAACCTGCGTGCCTTCGGTCCACGCGACAGCATCTCTAGTACTGCACTCGAGTATCCGGTTGAGCAGCTCGGTATCCTTCTCGGTGAAGTCAGCCGCACCCCACTGGTCCGACTCCATGCCCTGGGCGAGCTTTTGAGTTTGTGCGTCGCCATGGAGTTTGACAAAGTCTGTGATATGACCGTTCACCAGCGTCTTTAGTGCGGTACCGCTTCGTCCAGATATGGCCTCACACTCGTTGGCAAAGTGAAGATTGAGGGTAAAGTACCGCAGAAACGAGACGAGATCCAGCCGTTTGCTTTGCTCGGACCGCACCCGAAGGACCTTGACGATCTTTTCTTGAGCTGCGTCAATAGCTTGCCCGAGAAAGTTGGAAATATCCACAGCCGCATGGATCTCCTCTTGAGCCTCAACAGCAGCCCTCGATGGTGGTCTTGCTGGAGGGCTCATGGGGGGTGATCGGAGGGGCGGCGACTTCAGCCCAGATGGACCTGCGTCGCCTATCGTACTGGCAACATCCAGTAGAACCTTCATTTGTGTGCTCAGTCTTCTGAGAGCCTCTGTAACACCAATGTAGATCTCCACCAGCAGGTTTTCAGCATCCAGAGGGTCCAATGCGCGCAGGTTTCTAGCCAGCTGTATGGACCGATCCTGTTGAGTTCGCGGGCTAGCACCTCGGTTTGTGGTCGAGCTAGACTGCATCGACATCATGGACGCCGTGTCCTCGTCGCTGGAGCTAGGTAGCGGTCGTCGGATGATGGCCTTGATCTCCTTCATTGCTGCCTCGCGATATGCCGTCGCCGCCACAGTGATGAACTTGGCCCGGTGCAGCCCAGTCAGACTAGGCAAAAGTTCTATTCGCAGGATGTCTGTTGCTGCCATGTAGGATGGGAAAGCCGATGGTTCACGACTATGGGCGCCACGGGCTCGCATCGAAGCACTACTCCAACGCATGAGCACCTCTTGCGTAGACACCTGTTTAACGTGATTTTGGAGATCTGTAAGGAGAGTCTTGAGAAATCTTCCTTCATATGCTTTCCCGATTCGGAATCGCAATGTGGTCAAATCGTTGCTCACACCTTGAAGAGCCGTGGCACCCCGAAGGTCCACCAGATTTACCCCAGACTGGTTACCACCCTCGGGTAACTCTCCAGAGATGAGTTTCTCCAGAGCATCGATGTTGTCCAAAGCTTCAGTGATGTTTCCAGCATCCACAAGGGACTCGCAGACGGCAACACCGTCCACTATTTGCCGGAGTTGTGTGACCGCATCGTGTAACTGCTTCAGATTCTCCCTCCTCCGCCGCTGCTGTATGATATTGAGCCCTCCTGTGGCAATCTCTTCGTCTAGGTTTTCCAGCTCTTTGCGCAGCGCTTTGATCCTCTCTACTGAGTCGGCTGCTTCCGAGTGTAATTCCCGAAGAGAACCCAACGCGCTAAAGAAGGTCGTTGATGCCGTCGAGATGGACTGGATCAGATGCCATTCGATTGTATCCATATACCACGAGAGCTTTTCCTGTAGGATTGCATTTGTTGCCAGAGCCTTCCGAGGCGCCGCAGCCTGTCCATTCGGTCCCCCTTTATCATCGCCCGGCGCGGGCCTGACCACCTCGGATCGCTCACTAACCACATCAAAAGTCCTTGGATTTTCGAGGTGAAAGTCCTCTTCAAAGTATACAGCTGGAACAGTAGACAAAGGCGGCGGCCCTTGCGCTTGTCGGGTTCTGAGACCAGAACTGGACCGTCGAGGAAGAGTTGGCGAGTCTATCGAGGACAGGGACGTAATGGATGCAGTGGAGGTCCGCCTTGACGACAAACCAGGCCGTCTTGCCGGGCGCAGATGGCCCTCGTCCACTGGAGTTTCAGGCGCCTCGTCACCTTTGGTGTTTCGTCGGTTCGAAGCGTTCGCATTCTCGTCTTCTTCGGCTTGGATTCGCCGCAGCTGCTCGTACAAAGCGCCGACCTGGGAGAGGTATGGTTTGAACTCGGAAACATCGACGTGGGGCACATTCGTAAGTGTTACAGGCGGTATGTCTCGGGCCGTCGGAGGTTTATGTGCGCTCGAAGCCGGTGCGCTCGTATGTGGAAGCAGGCCTGTCCGGACTATAGGGGGTTGTAACAGCGTGGATATGGCATTCTGCCCCGATTCGAAGACGGAGTTGGTCCAACCGGCGGAGGCGTCCAGCGATCCGCCCACCGAGTAGATGGAGCTTGCTGTCGAGTCTCTTCGTTGGCGTTGTGGGCTGCTCGGTCCTTTGCTGTAGAGGTGTTAGCTGTGAACCGGCCGCGCAGTTGGAGACAGGGGTAAGCGCATCGTACCCGTGAAATGGGAACTCTGTTCGATGGCTGGCCGACAGCGTCGACGACAAGCTATCGACCGACTTGCGCCCACCCTGGTTTGAGAACATGATGCTGGATGCGCAACCCCACTGATATTCCCCGGCCGCAAGGCGAAGTTATAGTCTTGCTGGAGACCATCCAGGGGTTCCAAGGTGCATCCCCTAACTAACAACAGTTGCGAAGCTGACAGATCACCGGGGTATCATAATGTAGCTGACAGGACCAATACAACAGATGAAAGCGCCGCAGTGCTCCAAAAACGGGGGGGGGGTAGGTTGTCGCCAAGTGGGAATATAGGAGCAGGTTACTAATGAATGTCTTGTCGAGCTTCTGGCAGGTCGTATAGATGTCGTCGTCGTCGGAAGGGGCTGAGAGATAGCTAGGAGTAGCCTGCCAAATGCGTCCCATCACCAAATCACGGCATAGCTTGGTACGTACATAGGCCACATCATCTAACCGAATAACGGGGCACATTTCTTTATCCGATCAGCCTTTGCAGACCCGACAAGCTGGGACCATGACTATACCGGGGCAATTAAACCCATCGCTACTCAAATAACGACGCGCTTTGGGCCGCGACGCGACGCGACTTTTCAAACCCCTGATTTCTGTTTGTACATAGACATCTCAACTTTTGGCCCCTCCATATATCCATACGCCCTCAGCTTCACCGCCCACGATTGCCTCACCAGTCACCACCATCCATACTCCGTACTCTATAATCTTCACTGTCTTGAAGTCGTCAGATCAACATGGATCGCCAATCCGTCTTTGCGAGCAGGGTGTATAACGATCCATTTGCCGAGAATGAAGACTCAAACAGCGCCATTCGCGCCCTTCTCGAGGCGTTTATTCTCGACTTCAGACTCGATAATGTGTACATCTACAGGTGCGTTTTCAATCCTGATTTCTATCACTTAGCGGTGCGCTGACTTGCTGCCGTATAGAGATCAACTGCGCGACCATGCGCTGCTGAAAACATACTTCTGCGACGTCAATATCGGCGACCTGATCAAGTTCAACGAAGAGATTGCCCACAAACTGGTGACGGAACCAGCAGAAATCATCCCACTGTTCGAGCTCGCCCTTCAGAGGTGTACCCATCGAATCGTCTTTCCCCACGACCCAAATGCCAAGATCCCGCCCCATCAGCTCCTCCTTCACTCCAATGCCGAAGACATCTCGATTCGCAATTTGGACTCCCTCACCATCTCGAGGCTGGTTAGGGTACCAGGCATTGTCATTGGTGCCTCGGTCATGTCCTCCAAGGCGACAGAAGTCCACATCGAGTGCCGAACATGCAAGCACGCCCAAGATCTTCAAGTATCAGGCGGTTTCAGCGGCGTCACTCTCCCCCGGACATGCGGCCGCGCTCGCATTCCAAATGACCCAACCGAGAAATGTCCTATGGACCCCTACTTTGTCGTTCACGAAAAGTCCAAATTCGTCGACCAGCAAATCATCAAACTCCAGGAGGCACCCGACCAAGTGCCCGTTGGTGAACTTCCTCGTCATGTCCTGATTTCTGCCGACCGCTACCTCACCAACCGTGTCGTCCCTGGGTCCAGGTGCACAGTAATGGGTATCTTCTCCATCTACCAATCCAAAGGCTCCAAGAACACCTCTGGCGCTGTGGCCATCCGCACGCCGTACCTCCGCGCCGTGGGCATCCAGACCGACATCGACTCGACCGCCAAGGGTCAGGCCGTCTTTTCCGAAGAGGAAGAGCAAGAGTTCCTCGAGCTCTCCCGCCGCCCAGATCTTTACAATGTCATGACGGATTGCATCGCCCCCTCCATCTACGGCAACCGCGACATCAAAAGGGCTATTCTGTGCCTTCTCATGGGCGGTAGCAAAAAGATTCTGCCGGACGGCATGAAACTCCGTGGCGACATCAACGTGCTCCTGCTTGGTGACCCCGGTACCGCCAAGTCCCAGCTCCTGAAATTCGTCCAGCAAGCCGCCCCCATCGCCATTTACACCTCGGGCAAGGGTTCTTCCGCCGCCGGCTTAACGGCGTCCGTTCAGCGCGACCAGTCAACCAGGGAGTTCTACCTCGAGGGCGGAGCCATGGTCCTGGCCGACGGCGGCGTGGTGTGCATCGACGAGTTCGACAAGATGAGAGACGAAGACAGGGTAGCCATTCACGAAGCCATGGAGCAGCAGACCATCTCCATCGCCAAGGCCGGCATCACCACCATCCTCAACGCCAGGACGTCGGTGTTGGCGGCGGCAAACCCCATTTTCGGGCGGTACGACGACATGAAGACCCCCGGTGAGAATATCGACTTCCAGACGACGATCCTGTCAAGATTCGACATGATTTTCATCGTCAAGGACGAGCACGAGAGGGGCAAGGACGAGAGGATCGCCAAGCACGTCATGGGCATCCACATGGGCGGGAGGGGGATGCAGGATGAGAGGGTGGTGGAGAGCGAGATTCCGGTCGAGAAGATGAGGAGGTATATCAGCTACTGCAAGAGGTATAGTTTCCCCCCTTTTTTTTTTTGCTCTCTGCCCTTCACATAGCATTACTGACAAAGCCCTGAAAAAGCCGCTGCGCCCCCCGCCTCTCGGACGCGGCAGCGGAGAAGCTCTCCTCCCACTTTGTCGCCATCCGCAAGCAAGTCCACGCCTCGGAGCTCGAGGCCAACGCCCGCTCCTCCATCCCCATCACCGTCCGCCAGCTCGAGGCCATCGTCCGCATCACCGAGTCCCTCGCCAAGCTCTCCCTCTCCCCCGTCGCGACGGAGGAGCACGTCGACGAGGCCATCCGGCTGTTCCTCTGCTCGACCATGGACGCGGTCAACCAGGGCTCCAACCAGGGCTCCCGCGAGCTCAACGAGGAGGTGGCTCGGGTCGAGTCGGAACTGAAGAGGAGGCTGGCGATTGGGTGGAGCACCAGTCTGGCGAGCTTGAGGAGGGAGATGGTGGAGAACAAGGGGTACAGCGAGGCGGCGCTCAACAGGGCGTTGATGATGATGCAGAGGAAGGATACCATCATGTTTAGGAACCAGGGCGCGATGGTGTACAGAAACGGGGCTTGATGTATCTTTTATGATGTTTTTATGTTTGGGCATAAGTTCAAGGGGCGCAAGGGCGCAATTAGGGATGGGGTGAGGATTACTAGCATGGAAGGATACCATTGAGCAAAAAATTGTCTGATTTATTCCCATCTATTGCTGTCGTCATTTGTATACCAAAAGGCCTGCTTCATTCCAAATTGACAAGTCTGCTATGCACCGCATGTATGTATGTATGTACATGCCACTCAAAACCAAACCCAAAACCACCACCATTCAACACGCCTCCTAAATCAACGCAATAGTATGATCATCCCTAATCTTCGCCACAACCCCCAACCTAGCCTCCTTCCCAGCAACAGCCGGTCCCCTAACCACAATCTATATTCTTCGTTAGCTTCTTTCTGTTGTTGTTGTTGTTGTTGTTGTTGTTGTCACTCATAGTAGTCACGTACCTCTCCCTGTGACTCCTCATCACTATTCCTCACCCCCCCCTTATCCCTCAACACAACCTCCACGCTCGCCACCGGCGGCCCAAAGTGCTCGCCCCCCCGGTAATCATACACATTCGTCTGGCTCACCGCGCCCGCCACCTTTGCCGCCGTGAGCGCGTACACCACCCTCGCACCGGTATACAACCTCAAATCGTTCAGCTCCTCCCCGCTCAACCTCTTCGTCTCGGCACCAACCCTTTCGGCAGTGTACACCAGCCTCAACTTCTTCCCCCCGGCAAACTTCGGGCGGAAAGCCTGGTTGTAGTAGTTGGTCAGAAACCCACCTTGGGGGAAAGCCCCCGTTTCCGCCAGCGATCTCGTCAAAAGCCAGTGGAGGTCCTTGCCGATTGTGGATTTTCTCAGGACAGAGGAGACCTCCCTGTGGGTTTGGGCCAGAGCAGAAGGGGTGGCGGCGATAACGGTGGGGGCCACGGCCGGGGAGCTGAGGATGGCAGAGAGCGATGGTGCCTCGGACGCAGAAGAGTTGAACGCCACGGAGGAGTTGGAGAACAGGGCCGTGAGGGTGAGGACCAGAGTGTGCGAGTTCGCCAACGAGTCCGCGGGGAGGAAAAGGTCCGATGGGCTGAGGCGGCGGGCGGTGGGGATGGCGGTAAGCTGGGCGGCGATGGCGGAGACGATGTTGGCGGGGGTGAACTCGACCATCTCCTCTTCCTGACCGGGAGCCTGTTGCCAAAAGAGGGTGATGTTCTTTGGTTCGGGCTGGTTCTCGAGCGGGGGGAGGGATTTGCCTGCTTCGACGGGGGAGTCGTTGACGATATCTTGCCAGGTCGCCACGTTGACTTTGCTGCCGGTGCCCTGGGGTACCTCGTTCCAGTCCATGTGTTTGCTGCCTTCATCGACTACCCACACCAGTTGGCGAAGGGAGGGGTAGCTCTTGACCACGACGTCAAAGGGGAAGGATCCAGGGGCGGTGATGACGGTGTCGGCGGCGGAGCGGCGGAGCATGGAGATGACGGCGTCGTCGGGTTGGTTGAAGGGGAGGACGATAGCTGTCAGGTTGTAAAAGGCGCAGGCAAATAGCGTGACGATCAGTTCGACAGAGTTGGGCAGGTAGATGGCCACGCGGTTGCCGCCTTGGTCGACGAGGTGCTGGCCGATGAGGTTGATCTGACGGGTCAGAGCGTCGAGGTCGTGCTCCTTGACGTTCTCGGTGCCCTCGACGGTGAGGATACGGCCCTTTGCGCCCTTGTCGTCGCCTTCCTGGACACCGGCGATGGTTTGCCGCCAGATGTCCCTGAGATCACCATCACGGCCCCGCGCCCACTTGTTGGCGCCAGGGTCCTTGACGTTCAACCCGGTGTGGAGAGGCAGGCCATGAGGGGCAGCTTGAGGCCGGTAGACGGACGACTCTTTGGGTTGGCGGACCGGGGAAGCCTGGGACTGACGGGCGAGAAGGAAGGGGTGAATATCGGGATCTTGGCGGGTCGAGATCTGGTAGGTGATGAAGCCGGCGAAGAGGGTAACGATGAGACTGGTCCAGATGTTCCACTGCTTGAAGAGGCCTGTGACGCCCTCGTCGAGCTGTAGCAGCAGGTTATCAAAGGTCCCCATGTTGGCGGAGAGCTTCGAAATGCTGTCTGTGTGTGTTGTGTGATGCAAGAAGATAAAAAAGTGGTGGCCCCCCGCGCTGCTGTAAGGGGCCCTGTTCGTTAGTGTCTGGAGGATGCAGCCGGGCCGGGACGGGTGGAGATCCGGGACCTTTGGGTGTGAGCTGGAGGTTTTGGGCCGGACAAGACACGGGGGCGGGGCGGGCGGGGTGTCAGCGACAGTGGAGCGGCCCGCTCTCGCTGTGTGCCTGCCGGAAAGAGACAGCTGCAATGCCAAGTCTCGCAGCTGCCAGGACCCCTGCACAATTGCATCGACCTGGAGACTGGGGATTCAATGTTTTGACGCGACCGTCACTTTTTGCCCAGAACAGCGACACACACGAGAGTCGGAACGGCAGGAGGGACGGCCATCGCATCTTACTAACCACCACTATCAGCAGGGTTCACCAGCTATAGCCGCCGTCGCCACGACAATCGCAGCACAAACTAACCAGCAAACACCATTCCAGTTATCTCTGAACGCATCTTACCGCATCACCATCGCGCGAGACAGTTCCCTCAACTGTCGCCGCCCATTGAACGCCCATTATGTCTTTAACGCCCGTCAGATCGACGCCCACGAAGCAAATCTCGTCGCCGTCCATCTTAACAGACAGTCCCGGAAACTGGAAGCACCCTCGCCTGGCCGAGATCACCGTGCGCCAAAACAGAACCACCTTCTCCCAGAAGAACGTCTTGCAAATCGTCTATAATGTCGTCGCTATTGCCGGTGTTCAGGTGCTGAGAAGATTCCTCCTTCCTCGCCTCCCGATAAGACTGTACGTTTCCCCCCAGACTCTCTTTTTCGCGCCCACCGCCCTTACTAACCCCTCCCTCCCTCCCTCAGAGAAAAGCTCCCTTATGGTCCATACATCCCCCTAACCCTCCTCCTAATCCCCCTCTTCAACATCCTCCTCGCCCTCCTCCCCTTAGTCCGCCCCAAAGACGACCTCTCCGACATACCCCTCACCCCCGCCCAGCGCGACCTCCTCGGCCTCCCCCCCATCAAAGCACCCCCCACCCCTTCCTCCGCCATCTCCACGCCCCCCAAATACTCCCGCACCCCCTCTATCGCCGGTTCCCCCTCGGGTTCCATCCGGTCGTACGCCTCCTCCCCCTTATCCAACCGCAGCACCCCCCTAGGAAATTACTCTCCCTCCCCGACCAAAGCAGCGAACTTGGTCAGCCCCCTCTTGCAAAAAGCGACGCAGAACACGGGGAGAAGGGGCAGCTTCAGCAACAGTCTGAATAGCTCCACCATGAGCTTTGCCAGTAGCACGACGAGCAACAACAGCTTTGGGAGCTCGACGATGAGCAACGGGCCGGTGTTTAGCGATAGTGTGAGGGAGTCGCTGCTGCACACGCCGACGCCGGTGAATGGCAAGAGGAGCAGCGTGGGGTTGAATAGCAAGTGGTTGTATGAGAGGGGGAGGAGGGGGAGTAGCAGCAGTTGGTTGAGGCAGGATGGATTCTAGGGGGCGGTTTGAGCAACAAGTGTATTGTGGAGAAGGTTGTTCAGAAGGGAGAGGTTGGAAGGAGAGGGAGTTTAGGAATAGGATCAAAACGGGGGGTGGGTGGTATAGGAGTAAAGGGGCTTGCTTGTGTTTTTGATTGGCATAGCATTTATGATGGGTTTGTAATTGGTTTTGTTAGCTTTCCCAGACAGTGTGTATATATTTTATCAAGTGTTGGTGGAGAGTTTGAACAGCGTTTTATCAATGTGTGACATCAAAACTGAGGCAATGACCTTGATATCTATAAGAAGAAAAAAGCCCAATAGCTAAATCATGAAACTCCATTTTGTTTCCCCACAGAAACTTGTCTACACAGCTCAGGCCTTTGCCCCACCTGTTGTCGTCTTCTTCTTGGCCTGCTCCTTCACCTTGACAGCCGGCAAGGTAAACTTCTTGCTCAGCCCGTTCTTCAACGCCTTCCACTTGCCCCAGTCCTGGGCCTGGTTCCACGACAAGAAACCAACCCATGGCTGGACATTGTAGTGGAGCTTGAGCCGCACGTCTTTTGTCTGGGCGAGCTTGCCTGTCGGGTGGGTGAGGGGGTACTTGAGGCGCTGGTTCTTGATTTGGAGTTTGCCGCTGTCATCTTTCGTTAGTACTGATATATCAACTCATTGGTGGGTTTAATTGCAGAGAAACATACCGGCTAGGATCGATCCCCTTCCCGTTGGCGCTCTTCCTCAGCCTCTTGAGCTTGGACGGGCTGAAGTTGCCGAGGTGGTCGCTGCTGGGGGCGGTGATGATGGTGTCCCAGATGACGGCCTGGTTGGTCGCGTTGTTGCCCTGAGCGGCCGAGGGCCACTCGGCCGTGACGTAGGCAAAGACCTGCTTGGTGTTCCAGGTGAAGAGGGAGGAGAGGTCGGCGTCGAGGGTGAACTTGATGACGGCGTACTCCTCCTTTTTGGACGAGTAGTAGTCGGCGCGGCCGAGGACGGTGGAGAGCTGGGTCGTCTTGAGGACGTGGACGGTGGGGGTGCGGTCCGAGAGGAAGTCGGAGGCGGAGATGAGGAGGGCGACGACGAAGGCGACGGTGGTGAAGAAGCCGAAGGTGTTTTGGAGGCGGACGAGGGAGGAGTACATCGTGTGGTGGGATGCGCTTCTTGCGCAGTGGGATGGATTTTCGGTGGTGTTTATGGAGGGAATTGGCGGGTCTCTTTCCCTGGTTGAGAATTGGGACGGGGGGGGGGGTATCACCTCGGCGGGCTCATTTGCTGGTTGGGTGGTGGTGTTTGCGCCCCGGATCTCGAAACGTGGGGATATCGCAAAAGGGAAGCTTGGTGGTGTTGTAGCTAGCTGCGCCAAAGGATGCCAAACAATGGAGAACCCTTGAGGCCAGATTGATATGCAGCTATCGGGGATAAGCTGGCACCAAGTCTGGGGTAAGTGGCATAAGGTTAGGGTTGTGTGTAACAAGGTCAGGGTTAGGTATGTACCAGGTCTTATCAGTGGGTGCCCGCTGTGATGTAACGTGGGTTGTCCCCTTGACAGCGGTCACTGAAGCACTGACATGCCCCCGGCCGTTCAACTTGCGCTGCTCCGTCCCGTCCGTTGTAAACCACCACGATCCCGATCCACGCCCCCACGAACGGGATGCTATGCTCCTAACATAGCGTCAAAATGGGTGCCAGCGACTCCAAGCTAGTCTTCAAGAAAGGCATCTTTAGACTTTCTGAAGAACGCCATATTCCTGCCGACGATGCCTACTGGGCTCAGGTTCGTGGTTCACACCTCCCAGCCAGCTTTCCTAGATAGGGCAATACGTCACGCTAACACGCTGCAAACAGTTCTGGGAGCTCCCCGAGTCTTCAGAGGACATCTTCAGTCTTTTTGCCCCGGCCGATGTCCGACGAACCCGTGACAATGCGCTCGAGAACTTGGAGGCCCTGATAACGGCTGTGGCGGGGCGCCTGTTTATGCTTCGTCACCACCCGTCCTTTCCCGATCACGAACTTGCTCCAGATCGGGAGGTGCTGAACTGCGTTCGCGTTCTTACGAGAGTTTTGCCCTACATCTACGAAAAGGAGAGCTTGCAGGACTGGGAGGACAGCTTCTTCTGGGCTCCCCGGCGCAAACGGTCCAGGAAATCATCCATTGCGAGCGAAGTGCTGTTTGATGGTGCAGATGGTGTACCCAAGACACCGGTGGTGGAGTACGAGGATGCGAAGCCTTTGGCCGAGGAGCTCATCGATACGATAACCGACCTCCTGTTCTTCTCCGATCTGACCGTTCCCAAAGTGCCACATGGAAAGCCCAAGGTTACCTATAGCATCTGGCAGACTGGCGTTGGGTGTACAGTACCCATCGCCACGACAAAAGAGCATGAGAGCAACCGGTGTGAAATACTGCGTTTGCTCTTGACGCTCGCCAGCAAGAGCATGTACTTGTCTTTGGCGACACTGCCTCAAACAGGGACCAAGGCTCTCACCTATATCTGCACTTGTCCAGACAAGCAGGTGGTGCTCTCGGTGCTCTGTTCGCTGCTGAACACGGTATGTCCAGGCTCCAATTCCAAACTGTGTGCTGCAGCTGACGACTGCAGACCCTGAAGTATAACCCAGCTACCTGGCTAGCACCCTACAATGCTCTTGTGCCCAACCATCCCAAGCAACTCTTGGTTACTTCCACCCTACAATTCCTCCTAACCACTCTCCTATACACGATCCCAGAGAACCCGGGGCTTCCAACCCCCAAAAACTACTACCGACACTACCTAGGTCGCTTACACAGGCCCTCAGACTTCCAGTTCATTGTGGACGGCATGACTCGAGTCCTGAACCAGCCCCTGCAGGGGTCGTATATACCAGGAGCTCATGCGGCTGTTCGGTTCGCCCCCGAGATCATAATGCTGTTCTGGGAGGTGACACAATGCAACAAGCGATTTCGGTCATTTCTGATCGACACAGGCAGAGCCTATGATTTTGTCATTCTGATCTTGTTTTATGCCCTCGAGTACAAGAACGACGCTTCCAAGCAAGGTGTCGTGAGGATGTGCGCCTTCTTGCTGCAGACGCTGAGCGTGGAGAGGAACTTTGGCACGAACTTGAACAAGTCGTTTGACGCCCAGGACACTCTGCCACCTGCAATTCGAATTGTGGGGTTTAGGGGCACCTATGCTGACTTTCTCATCCAGGTGAGTTTTCTTTTTGCTTGTTCTAGATTCAATCGGTACGCCTAGGTACTAACCGAATGCAGTCCATTTATGCTCTCATCACGACCAGTCAAGGGAAACTGACGGCCATCTATCCAGCGCTGTTGGCCATCATCAACAACATTGCCCCGTATCTTGACGGGCTAAGCGCCCCTACCTGTTCCAAGATTATGCACCTTTTCAATTCCATGTCATCGCCATCGTTTCTGCTGGCCAATGATACAAATCATTCATTACTGCGATCGCTGCTGGAGGCGATCAATTCCATCATTGAACACCAATACATCCGTAAGTCGTCGTTGTCCGAAAATAGCCCAAGGTTGCACGCATACTGACAAGGCTGTAGAAAACGCCCAATTGGTGTTTGCGATACTCAGGAACAAGAAAAGGTTTGAAGCTCTGCGGTCGTTTACACTGGAAAGCGGGCAAGAAGAGATGGAAAGACGCAACCGACGGAGGAAGGATTCAGGGGCTTCAAATGACCCGCTACAGGCCGACTCAACAAGAAGTTCCCTCGAGAGTCTGAGAAGCCCGGTGACTTCCTCGACGCGGGCGCCTGCACTGGGCGACGTGCCAGAGGAAGATGGGACATTTGCTATTGGCGATGATGATGACGACGACAGCGACGATGAGGAGCGGCCAACACCGGCCGCTTCCAGCCCCAGTGAGAATCCATCACGGGCGTCTTCTGTCGCGTCCCCGGTCGATGATGATGTACCGAGACAGCTGCGCGGCATGTCGGAAAAAGCTAGAGGCAAAATGCCGGCGGGAGCGCAGAGCTTCTCGCGTCAGAACAGCACGACCAGCCTGGGCAGCATGTCCCAGTCAGCCCCTGGTGTCTTTGAGCCATCGACGCAGTGGATTGAAAGCTGGCTGCCAGAGTTGCCACTCCACACCATCCTGACGGTGATCCAGCAGATTTCAGCTCTGATCCCACGGCAGGCTTTCGCGTCCGACCCGCCACTGCCTGCCACGTTGGACAAGATCAGGGAGATTCAGCTCGTGGGTGTGGACCAGACCGCGCCGAGGGTGCACTCGTTTGAGTGGTCGCCGTTGGCACTGGGGTGGTACGAGTCGCTGCTCTGGGGGTTCATCTTTGCGAGCGAGGTGCAGGTGTCAAAGGGGACGACGGGGATATGGAATGCGACGCAGATCAAGCTTTTCCGGGTGCAGGAGACGGCGCCTCAGGGCCCTAGCTTGACGAGCCCTAGGGGGGCGGTAGACGCGGTGGGGAGTAATATTGTGTCGAGGATTGGGCAAATCAACTTGCGTGGTGCTGGGTCGGGAGCAGGAGGTCAAGCGCCTTCTGGTCCTGCTCCTCCACGAAGCGGCTAGGACTAGACACTCGCACAACTGTCGACTTATCAAATGGAGGCGAATGCAAGTTTTGCTGTTCAACAGATAGGGGGGAGCGCGCGTCTGGTGTGCAGGTGTGCTATCTCGACGTGTGGCTGTGCTTGCAAAAGGGGACTTTGGGTGATAATCACTCGCCACCTTGTGGTCTAGAAGGTGTGGCTTGAAGACACACATTTCAACTTGAAGGGGCCTAGAACTGTGTTATTTTTGGGAACACACACACGCGCATACTTGTGCATCATGATCATCGGGGTTATGATGAATAGCTTGCGTAGTTTCAGCAGATCAAGGAAGCATTAGGAAGGGGGGGGGGGGGGTAGGAGGGACATGATAGGCATTAGGTACAAAATATGAGTACAGTATAGTAATTCGACAAGCACATCTTTATCTTATACACAACAGATAACATAAAATGTACACTCAGCAACGGATAGCTAGTGTAACTACCTTACAACGGCATCTCGGCAATCCGGGACCTTGTGGCAAGTTAACATAACTAGGTAGGAAAAGAGAGATGCATGAAGGGCTCGAGCAGCGGTCCAATGAATCTCGAGCAACGGTTATGAAGTCAGGAACGATAGCCAAGTTTGAGGAAGGGCTAACGAGCCACATTCTGCCACAGGTTGGGTCTGATCAATTTCCGAAATCTGCACTACGACGGGTGGACGGTTCGTCAGCACCGCCACTTTTGTTTCATGTGCTGCTTTTTTTCCGTCAGCAACGCAACGGTTTGTCAACGGTTCTTTGGGGTGTGTTCCGGTGTGGCGTATTCCAATGGGGTGATTGTTCCCCGCGATTTCCAGCCACAGTTTTTGGACCCTTGGTGCACGCGCGAGAGCGGACCAGGACCCTGGGGATTTGGGGGGGGGGGGGGGGGAGCATTTGTTCCTGACGAAACGTCCCTTTTTCTCACACTCCCGTCTCCACACCGGAGTCCCGATCAGGCCTGCCTGAACGGTTTTGGTAGGTAGGTTTGGTTGTTTTTTTTTGTTTTCGGACGGGACTGGGGTGTTGGGAGCCGCTGGGTGATGGGGTATCCAGTTGGGTGGGTGTTCCTGTTATTTTATTTTTTGCTTGAACAAGAAGCTGGGTGAAGGGTTCGGTATTTGAGGGGGGGTGTTATAACGGAGGAAGTTGGAAGGGGCACGAGGGGGAATCCGGGGGTAGGTAGGGGTGACGAAACAGGCGTTAACCCGACGTGTTTATTACTTGGATAGGTACACATAACATGACTGTGAAAATCAGCTAAGAAAATTCGCGGCAAGGTCATTTCTGTATGTATACATAGATTTGATGCACAAATGCATGGTTTGGGTATGGTGTGTGGGGTGGGATGCATGGTAGGTAATGTTGTGGTGGTGGTGGTGGTGGTGGTGTGGTTCATGCGCTTATAATTACCGACGAGACCCTTTCTTCTTTCCTCTTTGGAAACCGCCTTTTTGATCGTTTCGTCCCAACTATTTTATTTTTATTTTTCGTTTTGTTTTGTTGTTTGATCGTTTTGTCATTCGTTTTGACGTTGATCTCTACTGTATCTTGCGGAGTGGAAACGAGAGCAGATATATGTTGTTCTTGAGTTTTGGAAACATATGCGATTATTAAGTGAATAATTTTGTTGGTGTATAATACTAGAGACATATTATGGCGAACACGGTGGTGGGATCACCGGCTGCGGATGAGGTCAGGCCGTACAAGATACATGTAAGTGTCCGGTTTATGGGGTTTGGGTTTTGGGGTCGTCCGTGAGACTGACAGGTTGTACAGGTTCCGACGAGGCATCTCAACCTCGCACGACAGAAGCTCGAGCTCACCAGACTGCCTCATGAGGGGTCCTTGCCAAGGTCGACAGAGTGGTGGGAGCCAAAGCCGGTCATTGAGCCTTTGATTGACTACTGGCTTGAAAAGTACAACTTTCGCGATATCGAGTCCAACCTCAACGCCCACATCCCCCAGTTCCGGACCTCGATTGCTTTGTCGGATTCCGAATCCCCTCTCAGGATCCATTTTATCCATGCCCGATCCTCCTCCGCCGATGCTCTCCCTCTCTTGGTCCTGCCACCATTCCCACTGACGAACCTCTCGCTTTCACATCTCGTCAACCCCCTCACCACCCCATCGGACCCGACTCATCAAGCCTTTCATGTCGTCATCCCCTCCTTCCCCGGCCTGGGCTTCTCCGACTCACTCCCCGCCAACCGCTCCCCCATAGACGCCACAGCTTCGATTTTTAATACATTAATGACCACACGGTTGGGCTACACGCACTATTTGACCACTAACACGTCTCCTGGCTCCTCTTCGCCATCCCAAATCGACTTCCACCTCGCCCACACCATCTCGACAACCTATTCTGACTCCTGCTTGGCAACCCATCTAATCTCCCCCGTCCTCTCCTCACCGAAACTCACGAGCTCCCCTATCGAATTCGCAAAATGGTCTCTGGCCTGGTTCTTCAGAGGTGGTGTGGCTGGTTATGAAGAGAGGGACTTTTTGGGGTACTATTCCAACCCCTCGACACCATCCATCGCTGAGATAAAGGACCCAAATACACTGGCGTATGGACTATGTGATTCGCCAGTGGGAATGCTGGCTTTTGTGCTGAGGCACCTGCGACAAAACGCCAGTGGGAGCGGCGGAGTTATTGGGTCAACGGGGACATTCACAAGAGAAGAGCTGATCACTCTTACAAACTTGGCCTGGCTTCCTGGACCGGAGGGACTGTTGCGGTTTTGGTCCGGGACTTCGCTGCATCACCCTTCCCATCAGCCACCGACACGAACACTGACCAAACCAAAGGTTGGGATCACGGTATTTGCGAGCTCTTATTCTTCTTCGACAACGACAGCAGCAGCACCGGCGAGCGAAAAGGACGAGGCAGAGCAGCTTGATCTGTCTAGCCTTGGTGGAAACCAGGGGAGAACGCAACCGACATTTTACCCACCGGCCTGGGCACACGGCTCTTATTCGGTCTTGCATACTTCCCGTGTTGACTCCCAGCCACCATCGTCACTGCTCGTCTTTGAAAATCCGGACATAATCTACGATGGTGTTCGGGCGTTGGCAAAGGAGGTGTTGAAGACGGATAAGAGGATCATTCCGGTGGCTCCGCTGACTGGCATCGTGGTTGAGCCTGCCGCCACTGCGGCGACCACGACTCAGCCAATGGCACCACAGCAGCCAAAGCAGGAGAAGACGATCAAACCTGTTGTTGCGGAGCCGCCTATTCTGAGGACGATAAAAGAGGAGAAAATCGAGGAAAAGGGCAAGGGGAAAGACGCCGTGAAAGACGAGGGTCTGCTGTCGCCGCCTACCATTCCCGCGGTGAAGCGGGAGTTGAGTGATGGGAGTGGAGGCCTCAGCAGCCCGGATACATTGGTGGAGGGATCTCCCTCGCCGTTGGGGAGGTCTTAGATTTCCTTTGTTGATGAGGGATGTCATGGACTGCTGAAAGAATGGGTATGAAAGAGATGGGCACTTATGTTGATGGGGTTTTTACTTCTTCTTGGTGGGAAAGACTTTACACAAATTTCGATTCTGTGATACCAATCATTTTTTGGGGAGAGGGTTTTTTTTGGCTTTCGATTCTACGATACCAGAGGCTTAATGGACTAAGCAACAAGTTTTTGAGAAGGAAGGGGTTTTCTGGGTGATGTATGCACATATATTCAGGACAAATTATACGCACATAACTGCTGTTTATGCAGTCCTCGAACTGCAATGTTTCACACGAGGTTTATGCATGCCTTTTAGGCAAGATGGTATACTCTAGATTGTTCTTTGATACTCGTGGACCAAATTTATCGAGGTTTGGGACCGTACAGTGAGGTTGAGGACACAAAGAAAGAAAAGTTTTCAAGTTCAGGGGTATCAAAACAATGACCCGGGCTCATCGCCAACCCGCCATTTTCGGCCTGTCACACCAGCAAGGACCACCATTCCAGGCAACAGTTCTCGAATAAAGCGATTATATCGTCCACAAAGCCTCTGTTCATCCAACAAACCTACTGTCGTCTCCCAGTACCGACTGTCCCCTCAACAAATTGTTGTTCAACTCGCTCATCCACCTCTATTTAAGCCCCTTCGATCCTCCCCTTCAAACATTTTTCTCTCTCATCATCATCACAAACAAACACACACACACACACACCACCTCATCCAAAACTCCCTCCACAAACTTTACTCAATCACATACACCCTACTATCGTCTTCGGACCACCACCACAACAAACAAACAAACAAACAAACAAACAAACCCAAACACCATCTCAAAACAAGTAAGGACCAACCCTTTCTACCCCCAAACTAAAAGCATGGCTCCCACAGGAACCAAATACCCAAGCCTCTGCCAGCGCTGCTGGGCCTCCTACAAAGCGGGACACTCCTGCTGCTCTGACCCCCGCTACCCCGGGTGCCACAGTCAAGAGTGTGAGCACCACCGCCCGGACTTTTTGAAGGAGGCTATCAAGCAGACTGAACGCGAGCAGAAAACTGAACGGTATGGTGATTACGAGGAGTATGAGTATGATGATGACCTCTACCTCTTCCTTCCCAAAGGACGGTTTCAGACCCGGGAGAGGGAGGGGAAGGAAAAGAGGAATGGGTGTCGGGTGAAGAAGGGGGATGTTTGGCCTCGGGTGTGAGCGACTAACACAGAAAAAACAAAAAAAAACAAAAAAGAAGAAACAGAAAAACCAAAAAAAGAACAGGGGTGAGTGAGTGTAAGATAGGTAAGATGGATAAGGTTAGGCAAGGTAGGGTGTGAATTTCTCGCAAGTGGTGATCAGTTTGGGAATATGTTTTATTGGAATCCGGAAACAAGACTGAATATGTAATCATGATTGGATTGAACTTAAGGGGCAAAAAAAAGAAAGAAAAAAACAAGTCAGAAGACGAGAACAGAGCAAAATGATACAAACAACAGTGGCCCCCTGACGAACCCATGGATGGACCTCTCTGTGATGTGATTTGTTCATGTACCCTTTCATTCATATTTATGCTATATGTGCATACTTACAAAATGTGAAGATCTGTGACTTTGAACACTTCGTACCTTGAACTTGAGATTCATACTGGCGAATCATATACTGGAACATTTTTGACTTGAACATCACAGGATGGCTATTCCAATGTGTACTATATGTGGGGGTCTTGCCAATGTGAAGGAAGACACGACTTCGAGACCTACTACCTTTTGTCTTTTACCTCGCTCTATATAATGTCTCAATCAAACATGGCCAGCCTATTGATATAAACGCAAAAAAAGAAGCAGTCTTCAAGTTAAACCATACCTTCCCCTTACACAATATGTTTTGGTAAATGCAAGAAACAAAATACCCCTGAATTCAACACACATCCAAGGGTTAGGGTTATCTGATCACAACCCAGCAACATCTCCAGAACAAAGCCAGTATCCCCCATCACAAAGCCATTATCCCCCTCACAAAGCCATTATGCCCCTCACAAAACCATTGTTCGCCCATTCAATCCCATTGTCACCCGTTCAATCACATCATCACCTTGTTCAATCCCCCCCGATC
This sequence comes from Cercophora samala, assembly GCA_030512305.1. Taxonomy (NCBI): domain Eukaryota; kingdom Fungi; phylum Ascomycota; class Sordariomycetes; order Sordariales; family Lasiosphaeriaceae; genus Cercophora; species Cercophora samala. The sequence goes on along the minus strand of JAULSY010000003.1, from coordinate 27,625 downwards.
CATCATCTATTTAAACCCCCCTTCCACCCCCCCTTAACCCATCTCTCTTTCCTCATCATCACAACCACCACAACCACCAAACCCCATCCAAAACAACCAAAACAACCAAACCAAACCAAACCAAACCAAACCAAGACAACCTCCCAACCAACCAACCAACCAACCAAAAACCACCTCATTTACCCACCAGTAAGTCCCCCACCCCTACCTCTTATTTATCTTCCCCAAAAAAAGGCATCATGCCCTCCACCACAACCTTCCTCAACCTCTGCTTCCACTGCCTCTTCTCCGCCGCCGCGGGCACCTCCCCCCTCTGCTACTGCGACACCCGCCACGGCTGCCCCGACCCCTCCTGCGGCCACCACCGCCCACCCAGGCAGTGGGAGCAGGAGCTGATCAAAGAGCAGAAGAAGAAGAACACAAAGGGCAAGAAGAAGGGCAAGGGCGGGGCTAATAACAAAAGGTGGGTGAGGGTCGAGGTGGATGATATGTAACCTACCTACCTACCTACATCTACCTTACCTTACCTTAGTGTGAGGAGGAGGAGGAGGAGGAGGAGGAGGAGGAGGAGGAGGAGGAGGAGGTTAATGGTGTAAGACAAGGTAAGCTCTCGGTCGGGTGTTTGATAATCTCCCTGGTGGAGATAGGAAAGGAAAGGTACCTCAGGTAGTAGTGAGTGATCAACATTTTAATCTAATCTATCTATACAAAAACCCAAAAACAACTGTCCATTTATTACTTGATCAGTGAAAATAATCGTGATATACCTACCTTGCCTATGTGACTTGTTATTTATCACGTCTTGAACGTTCGTAACAGGACTGAATGTGTAATGTTTGGTGATGTGAGCTTTATAACACTCTCAGTCTTCATTAACCAACCTCTGTGATGGCGATTTCATCAAGAGGACAGACTTTTGATCTTCAACATTGGAAGCACATTTCCGACTTCAACATCTCGTTGGAAATCGCTGTTCCAATTTTCATCCCCTTGCGCACTACTCTAAGCATTGCATCTCTAAAAGAAAAGACACAACTGCTCAACTACTATACGCTTGTTTGCTATATTCGTACACCGCACCAATTCAACAAAACAAAAATTCCACGCTGACCCTGATGACAATCCATACCAACCTTTATAGACATATTCCCGAACCCAGAACCAGCTAGCCGGAAACCGTTTTCCCAACCATGCCCATTTGTCCCAAGTCCAAGTCAAACCAAACCAGGCTTTGATGTGTATGTCATATCATCGTCAGCATCAATCATGAAATACCCATCCCTGATCCATTAGATTCTCCGCAACACTGAATTCAGGGAAGCCCTCCCGAGAACATCTAGCTCGCGGCAGGAGGAACCCCCGAGTTCTGTTGTTGCTGCTGAACCTGTCCTTGGCCTCCCCTGGCACCGCCACGTGGGCCACCTCTGCCCCGGCCGGGGAACGGCGCTCCTCTAAAGCCACCTCTGCCACCGCGGCCTCCGCGGGAATTCTCCCCATTCTGGCCATCAGACTGCTGCTGCTGCTGCTGCTGCTGCTGGTGATGCGGGGCGGGGCGGAAGGCAAGATTGTTGTGCTGCTGTCCTCCTCTCGGCCCACCGTTGCCACGACCACGTCCGCGTCCTCTGCCTCCTCTAGAAGCATCGAGACTGGAGGGAGGCGGAACAGCCCCATACATAGCCGGAGCAGCACCGTTGCTACCATCCTGGCTAGGTCCACCATACCCACCTCTGCCACCACCGCGGCCACCCCGTCCCCAAGCGGCCTGAGAAGGAGCACCAGCATCCTGCATCCGCTTCCCCTGGTGCATGTGATACCCGCCATGAGAAGTCAAGGTGGTAACTGACGGGGTGACGGGCTGGCGAGCGAGCTGGTTCTTGGAGCCGGCAACAACTTGTCGTCCGGTGAGGTTGAGAAGTGTGGTCGACGACACAGTCTGCCCGCGGAAAGGCGGGCAGCGGCCACCGAGGGTGGTGCCGCTCATGAAGGTGACGTCAAAGACGACATCCAGCAGCTTGGCAGTTGGGGTACGGCTGATACCGACCACAGTGCCGCGGAAGGCGATAGGAACCTTGCCAGTGCGGGCAACGTACACCACACGGTCTCCCAGGGCAAAATGCTGGTTGCCAAGGCGGTGCTCAGCGTCGTCGGGCCTCAGGAGCGCGTTCCTGGGCACACCGTTCATTTTCTTGGGAACGGTAGGGATAGCACTGAGCTTGAGGTTGTCAGCCTCGGCAGCAAGCTTCATGACCACCTCAGAGTCCAGCTGTTCGGCGTCAAGCGGGACGCGCTCCATCGAGCTGGTCTTGAGCGTCTTGAGCCAGGCGCCAATCTCCTTGACCCGGGCGGTGGCCACCTTAGGGTCACTCCAGAGATCAGTCTCCTTCAACTCGGCGCCCGAAGGGTTCCTCTTGACACCGGCGAAAAAGTCGGGGAAGTTGGTCATGTACTGAACAATCAGGTGTACGGCGGCATTACTGAACTCCCAGCCGGTTTGAGACTTGCGGGAGTATCCAAGCACCTTCTGTTTCTTGCCTTCGAATTTGAGGTTGAGGCCCAAGTTCACACGAAGATCGCCAACTGTCTTGACAAAGTAGGACGACGTGATCTTGCTGAGCGCCAAGGGGTGCAAATCGAGCTGCTTGGCGACCATGTAGGATGGCATGTAAGAGGTGCCCCGCTCCGACTCGTGAATGATGCGCTTTGCAAACTCAGGCTCGCGATTTTCGAGAGTGGCAAGCCAGACCTGAAGCTTCCCGTTAGTGTAGCCAGATACCTCCAACGGCTGGCCATAGTTGAAGTCGCCCAAGAAGAAGCCGATCGATTTGATAGGGAATTCTTCCTCAAGCGGCAGGGCGGCCTTTTCGATGAAGCGCTCGTCCTCATTGGCAACCTCATCGACAATGGTCTGAGAAGCATAATCCGTCTCCATGCCCGGAATATCACCATACTCCTTGATTGTCGCGCCCTCGTCGGTCTTGATCAGACCCCTCAACATTTCGACTCTGACCAGGGACTCGACAGGGCCGATCAAAATACCCATCCGCTTGCTGTAAAAGTTCTCAATGCGGTTGGCCTTCTTGCCAAACTCTTCAATTTCACGATGGCCATGATGGAGGGTGACCACCTGGCCGTTTCCGTCAAGGACATAGTCGAACAGTTCGTCAGATACCCCGACAATCTTGGCCTCTTGAAGGAAAGGATAGCCAACAAAGCAGCGTTGTCCAAGCTTGACCTTGGCATTTTCCACCTTGGTTCTCATCTCGGTGCCGATGAGGTTCACCACCATGCTTTCGTTGCGACTGTCTTGCTTGAACACATTGACTCCATGGAAGCCAAGGCTAGCCGTGTAAGGCAGGGTGGCGAGAGATGGGAATCCAGCCAGAGCCTCGGCATTCAACAAGGCGCCATCAGTGAGGCCGGAGCGGTATTCAAGACCTTCGACGGGAGGAAGATCGAAAATGTTTTCGACACAGTGGCAATGGGGGATGTGTGGGAAAACATCCACCAAAGAGGAAGCATACTCGAAATCGACATCTGGGGAATAGGTGAACTTGAGAGCCACGCCAAAGTCGTTTCGTGCCTTCTCATCTTCGGAAAGAAGCTCGTTCTTGGGAGCCATGGCGTCAAGCAGACGTTTTTCATCAATGAATGGAATCTTGACGACGGCCTCCCAGTCCATCTTCTTTCCGTTCATGTCGAGCTCGAAATCGCGGGGATAAAAGTCGATGATGGGCGAATCCTTGTCCGTCATAAGGGGCCAATACACGGTAGGCACAATGCTTTTACTGCGATCGGGCAAGACACCCATGAGCTGTTCGTTTGGCTTGAACGGCTGGCCTAGGGTGAAGTTGAGGTCGGCACCCAAGCCCTTTACGACGTCCGAGACCAGAGGGGAGTAGTGATAGCGGTAGAACCACGGCCACGACGCAATTCCGCGGTAGTAGTAGAAGAGCACCCACTGGAGACCTTGGACGTAGTTTTCCGAGAGCTTGCGCAGCTCATCTTCGTGATTGCCCTCGGCCCATTCGGGAAACTTGTCCTTGTAGTACTGGTCCTTCCACTGCTGGAACTTTTCCTTGTACTTGGCCTCCATGGCGGCCTGAGCATCGGCGCCTGTCAAGTCGAGAACTTGGGCATTGTCGTACTTTTTCACAATACGAAGAGAAGCCGACTGCGCTTCCTCATCATCCTCATCCTCGTCGTCTCTAACAGGGAAGGTCAGAATAAGGTGGCGATGTCCATCGTCGTCCTCCTTGGTGGCCCACTCGATGTGCGCAGCATCGGCCAGATCCTGGACAAACTTGCGGTCGGCCGCATTCAGGTTGGTGCCGAGATCGAGAGTTTGCGAATTTCGGTTGGTGAGGAACTTTCGAATCTTTGTCTTCCAGAGCGTCTTTTGGTCGGAGCTGATGATCAGCTTTCCCTTGACACGCGCTCTAGCCATTTCCGTCTCGTCATGCTCAAGCATCTTTTTGCCGCGCAACCAGCTGGCATCTTCGTTTTCGTGCTCGAAAAATCGGTATTCTTCTCTCCCAAGTTCTTCCAAGAGAACAGCTAGTCTCTTGAGGTTCACTCTGCCATTTTCGTTGATGTAGCCATCACACTTCCGAAGCACGTCCTTGTAAATCCTGAACATGGTCGCCAATGCACCTTCGTTGATGTGGAAGCGGGGAAGATTGGGCAAGAAATCGTTGCCGACGAAGAAGGCCATCAGGATAAAGTCATCAATGACCTTTTCCATGTCAAACGGCATTGGGATGGCGCCCGGCTCTTTAAGGTCTTGAAACTCCAGCTCCAGATACTCTCGAACTATGCAGAGATGCATCAGATAGAAGTTTTGATGCTCCAACTCCTTGGTCTTGTGCTGGTCCTTGGAACGGCCGAATTGGACCTCTTCTCGAAGGAGGCAGAAATGTGGATCATGGCTCAGGAGACCCAACATGATCAGATCGGCATCCAGTCCGTACAAACAGTGGCGGACGTTGGGGTTGTAGTCCGGTTGCGCGCGTGCGTTGCGGATGTATTCCATGATCTTGTGCTCACCCTCGCCAGGGACCTCATGCCCTGACAGGACGATTTCGGGACCCTGCCAGTCCTTGTCCTCAGACACCTTTTTGTTGATGAAGTACTTGAGCTGCTGGGTAAGCTTGGCCATGAACTCAGTTCCTGTAAATACAAGGTCAGAAAAGTGGAAAAGCTAGACATGTAGCGACAGAGACACGTACCTGGCGTAATGCAGTTGGAGTCAAACGGCGCCTCTTTGGGCAACTCTTTGCCCTCCTGGATGGCCTTGTCACGGGCCTTCTCAGCATCCAGAGCAGTTCTGAAACGACGGGCACGCTGCTGATTCATTTTGGCGCGCGGGGCGACGCCATCAATGGCCATAAAGAACAGTGTCTTCGGTTTGATCTTGCCGAAAAGATGTTCTATATAGTTGAAAATGGCGATGAACATTTGCTCTTCGCTGAGACGGGCCTGCTGAACATCATCCGAGTCCTTGTGGGTACAATTATGAATGATACCGTTCATATCCAACTGAAATCAGGTACATATTAGCGAATGGCACGACATAGGTATAGTCTCGACGACTCGAGAAGGCTGGCGCACGTAGAGGCAGTCGAACTCGGGAATTCGATTCTCGGCAATGAGTTGCGATATCGCCGGATAGCGCTCGGAGAGCCATCTGAAAAACTTGGGAACACTGGATCACGTCAGTCAGTCGCATGTTGGGATGTCGAGGGATGGGAATACAATACTCACCCCATGTTGCTGGCAAGCGCTCAACAAAGTGCTAATCTGTAGCAAAGGCTAGTCGTAGAATTCGTAACAGAGGTCGTCACTGAAGTTGATGCCGACACTAAATAAAAACGGCCGGTCTTCTTGTGGAGGAATCGCACGCTGTGATGCGATGGTACGAATAGAAAATACGCAATAGCGGCGAAAGAAAACAAGAGAGAGGAAGTTGTTGTCCCAGAGGTAGTAGATAGTAGTTTGGTCGTAACTCGTAGCCAAATACTATTGTTTGTAGATAGGTAGGTAGCGGCAGGCAAGGGGGTTCGAGTGAGGTGCCTGATATGCGGAAGGGGGTGGACGTTGAGGACAAGAAACTAAGGTAGGTTTGGAGGGGTGTAATGCAAACTGCTGCTGCCGTCCTCGGGCTACTGTGAGGCTGTGAAACGATGAATGCCCGGTGACTGACTGGCCGAAGCCACAACTGAATGCCCCTCCTCGCCCCCACTGCAAAGTAGTGTACCCCAGTACCTAGGCGTTGGAGAGCACAGACTCGCTACAGGCCCAAGCTCTTTGTCCCTTCTGGGGCTTGGCGCAAATCAATTAAACGTCGCGTGGCTGGTCGCGTCGCGTCCGGGTTGGCGCTGGAAAGGAAGTTGATCACTTTCGCTGCTTCGAATTCATTCTGAACCAAAAGTTTTACGGCAACCGGGGAGAAGCTTCCATCGACCCCATACCACGCCACTTCTATTCCAGCCTGCGACTGGTCTCTTTTCAATTACTCCGTAAACAAGCTCCTCTCCTACCATCCAAGACACCAATTCTTTAATCTGCCGGTTGCAGGAGCACAATCACCACCATGGCTCCCAACGAGGTTGTCAACGACGTTGACGGTACGTCGCTATGAACTCCCCACGACGCCGCCATACAATTCTAACAATCTCTGCAGTCAGTATGGAAGAAGAGGACGAGGACGAGAAAATGCAGCAAAAACTCATCAACGAAGGTAGGCGCCCTCCTGCTTGTACTCGCGAGGCTTTGCAGCGACTAACTGTACGGCAGAATACAAGGTCTGGAAAAAGAACAGTCCATTCCTCTACAGCATGATTCTCAGCACAGCGTTGGAGTGGCCGACATTGACCACCCAGTGGTTCCCCGACGTTAAGGACGTTCCAGACAAGAATTACACGACCCATCGTTTACTTCTGGGAACCCACACTGCAGAGGGCAAGCCAAACTACCTTCAGATCGCCGACGTCGAGGTGCCAAAGCCAGTGAAGCCCAGCGCTCGCGACTATGATGAGGACCGCGGCGAGATTGGCGGCCATGGAAACCTGGGCGCGTCTGGCGAGCCGCATGTCATCAAGATGTCGATTACCCAAAAGATCGACCACCCAGGAGAGGTCAACAAGGCCCGATACCAGCCTCAAAATCCCGACATCATCGCCACGCTCGCCGTCGATGGGAGGGTGCTTATTTTCGATCGGACGAAGCACAGCCTGCAGCCCACGGGCACACCAAATCCCCAGCTCGAGTGCATTGGCCATACGCAAGAGGGTTTCGGTCTGGACTGGAGCCCAGACAAGCCTGGTTGGTTGGCTTCCGGTAGCGAAGACAACACCGTCATGGTTTGGGATCTGAACTCTTATAGCGGCACTGACAAGAAGGTCACGCCATGGCGCAAGTACACCCATCACAGCCATGTCGTCAACGATGTCCAGTACAACCCCATCACCCCGTCCTGGATCGGCACCGTATCAGATGACGTGACAATGCAAGTCATTGATATCCGCACCGCTGACAGCAGCAAAGCGGCCGCTGTCGCCCGTGACGGCCACAGCGATGCCATCAATGCCATTGCGTGGAACCCCAAGGTCAACTATCTCGTCGCCACCGCCTCGGCCGACAAGACGATTGGCATCTGGGATCTCCGAAACCTCAAGGCCGGCAAGATTCACACGCTCGAGGGCCACAACGACGCGGTTACCTCTCTGGCCTGGAACCCCATTGATCACGCCATCCTCGGCAGTGGAAGCTACGACCGCCGGATTATCCTCTGGGACATCAGCCTCATTGGCGACGAGCAAACACCCGAAGAGGCCGAGGATGGACCGCCGGAGCTTCTGTTCATGCACGGCGGCCACACTAACCATCTGGCCGACTTCAGCTGGAACAAAAACATCCCTTGGCTCGTCTGCAGCGCGGCCGAGGACAACTTGCTGCAGATCTGGCAGCCGACCAAGAGCATCATCTCGCCCCCCAACCAGGAAATGGAGATGAACGAAATGGGAAGCGCCGACGGAACATCTATCCCCTAGGAAGGAGGGCTCAAGAAAGGCATCAAGAGAAAACACGGTGAGCCCGGCGTGAAGGTGAAGCAGGAGGAAAGCGAGCAGAGCACTGTCCTCAGACACAGGAGGAACAACCAGAGTGTATCTCAGCAATTGCCCATGGCAGACTTGGAGATTCGCGACGACACATCGTCCAGAGGCAGCAGCGAGGACTCTGACCGTCCCCGGCCCAAAGCTGTGTACGAAGAGTTTCTGGAGCTGGTTAAGAACGCCCAGCAATCTGGCGAAGGCAAGCGACAGACTCGGGGTGGCAAAACTTTTTAAGTGTGAGCGACAGCAGCATGGTTTATTCGGTGGCATTTTCGTCCAGTCTCGTACTCAGGCTATGTATGGCATGTTTCCTGTTTCTTTTGTACGTGTTCACGCCGCAGACGGCAAGCTAGTAGCAGTGTTTTCTTAGAATGTACTTTCTGAGCCCTATTTTTTATCAGGTTTCTATGCTTGCCGGGTGACTTCCATGTGGTACGGTATCGGATTAAATGTCTGAGATAAGAGCTACCTAAGGTTACGTGGCAGGTATGAAATGAGCTGGTTGCCTGGTGGAGGGAGGGTGGGTGAGCTCGTGACCCAGACTTGCTCCTATTGTTCTTCGGAGCTCCTATTGTTGACCATTGACAATAGCTGTGAATAGACACGAATGCCGACCACATCGCCGACAGCCCACAGAATAGTTCAATTAAAATTCACAATATTATCTTGTCGCTTCTGCAATTATGACTCTTTTTCAATTCACCTTTCTTCACTGCTACAACTATTTTGACAAAGACCTCAAAGACATTCATTCCAAGAGTTCGACTACCGCAACTGAAGATTACCCTTCCTCTACCTCACCATGGATGCCAACGACCTTGAAGACAACGACTGGGTCGACGACGTGTTGGATGTGGATTTTGTCGAGGATGACGATGAAGAATGGGACATTGCGGACCTGGTTTATGAGCCGCAGAACGAGGCTCAGCGACTCTTTTTTCAGAGAATCCTCGAACGCGAACGAAGAACCGAGGAAGAGATCGAAGCACTCGGTATCCGCCCCGATGTGCCCTCCATCGTCCTCCACATGAACCGGTGGGAGGAGGAGGCTCGCTCGGGTGCCAACGGCCGGGCCGTCCCCACGGTCTGTAACCTCTCTGCCAGAGTCCGACGAATTTACCATCGCCGCCCCCGCGAGTACGCCTCCTCCTCCTCCTCTGAAGAGGAAGAGTCCGAAGATGAGGAAGCCGCCATCGCCAAACACGAAGAGGAGTTTGAAGCCGCCTGGGCGTCACAGCTGATCGAACAGGGCCTTGAGAACAGCAACCCCCTTTTGCAGAGGGAATACCGCGCCATCGCCCGGGAACGTTTCCTCTCCCTCCAGCAGTCGATCCAGACCTGGAAGAAGGCCCAGAAGCCCCCCAAGCGCCCCAGACCGACAATCGATTTGCTCTCCACCCTCTGCACCACCCCCGAGCTCCTCATCGAAGTCTGCAAGCACCTCCGCCCCAGAGACCTCGTCAACCTCTACGCCCTCCACCGCGGCTTCCACAACACCCTCAACCACAACATGCGCCAGTTCGTCTTTGCCTGGTCCCGCTCCATGGCCCCGGCCGCGTCGCGCATCTACTCCTCCCCCGTCTACTCCCACTGGTTCATCCCCGACCCCACCGGCCGAAAAGCCACCCCCTCCGACCGAGAAATGTCGCTCCCCCAGCCCGGCCAGGCCAGCCTCCTAGGGGGGGAAACCCTCCGCGTCAACAACGACGCGAGAAAAACAAGGCTGGTCCCCGGCCTGCTCTGGCTGCAGCACGTCGTCCACCGCGAGGTCCGCGTGCGCGACATCCTCGCCGTCCTCGCCCGCCACGGGCACAGGACACTGCCCAAGACAAACATCACGTTGCAAAAGATCTGGCTGGTGCTGGACTGCCCGACCAACAAGATGAGGCTCACGCTCGTCTGCAACGAGGGCTTTTTTCTCGACGAGGATTTGTACCGCTTCCAGCACTTTTTCGTCAAGCTCGTCTTGTTGTTTAATGATCCTTTTTTCGGCCCGGGGAGCACCGTGTTGGCGAGGCTGTTTCTGGGGCAAAAGGGGCTGACGCCGCTGTGGAAGTTTTTGCGGAGGAAGGCGTACACGACCGAGGCGGGGGTGCGCCAGCTCAGGCTGAGGTATGATGTCCCGCCGAAGAACCGGGAGGTGTGGGAGGGGCGGCCGGTGATGGGGGTGCAGATTTACGATATGGGGGTGGGGCAGTATGAGGGGTGGGAGAAGGGGGGGTATGAGATTTTGATGAGGCCGGAGGAGCTGGTGAGTATGGAGGCGGGGAGGAGGGGGTTGGGGGCGATGGTTGGGTGGGAGGTTTTGTTTGGGATGATGACGTATGGGCATGTGGATTATGAGACGGGGGATAATCAAGTGCCGAGTTTGGAGGAGATGTATATGAGTGATGATGAGGAGGAGGGGAAGACGGGCTTGGAGAGGGTGGCGAGGCTGCATGAGAATGAGATTGTCAACGGGGGGTGTGGGAATGTGGCTTTTGAGAGGGGGATGTGGATGCCGAAGCATGCGAGGAAGAAGAGGTGGAAGGAGTTGAGTAAGGAGGAGAGGGAGGAGATGGTGAAGGAAGAAGAGAAGGAAATGGCGAGGAAGGAGAGGGTGAACAAGGGGATGGATATGTTTAGGTTGGCGAGGAGAAGGTTGGGGGATGTGTATAACATTACGGCTATGGGTTTCAAGGGGAAGAGGTTCAAGCTCAAGATGCCGGATCCGAAGGCGGACTGGAAGGAGGAGATTTCGGAGATTCACCAGATGGTTTTGTTCAGGATGAAGGCTGCGATGGCCGCGGCCAGGGCGGTCATTGCTGAGGAGCCTGATTCTCCGCCCAGGCCCACGAAGCTGCCCAGGCTTGAAGATGTTGGTGTTGAGAACAACCAAGTTGTGGAGGCTGTGGATGGGAATACGAACGAGAATACGAACGAGGATATGGACGTGGGGATGGATGTGGAGATGGAGAACGTGGGAGTCTTAGTTCCAGACCACAACATGGACGTAGACGAAGGTTACGACGCAGAGTCAGAAGAGTTTGACGACGAAGGTTGGGAGGAGTACGAAAATGATCACATGGAAATCGACAGTCCCCCTTCCACCGTCGCTCTCCGTCCAGCACCAACCCCTCCACCCCCTCAGTCGGCCCCTCCTCCCCCAACCCTATCCGACTACATCAACCACGATAACCACATCAACACCATCTGGTCCTCGCCACCCAGCAATACCCCCCCAGATCCAGCCTCGTTCGACGCCCTTCCCATATCAGAGCAGTACCCTCTCTTATTCGGCCCTGAGCTCCCTTCCTCCCAGAATCTTAGCCCCTCCCACGGCGCCCACGCCATATCCCAGGCCACCGCCCACCTCCCCCCCGAAAACCACCTCTGGGATCCATCCAACATCACCCTCCGCCAGCCATCCCCCCCTGACGCCAACTCCTCCTCCGACCTCGACTTCTCCGACTCGGAGCTCGAGACAATTCCCATCCCCCGTCAGGAAATTAGCCGTTTTTTGTCAGGGGAATACATGACACCGACACCACCCGCGCCGGGGGAGGAGGATGGTGATTCCTCCTCAACCCCTACGGAACCACCCTCTTCGGACTCATCTTCCGACTCATCCCCCGAGCCATCCCCTCCTCCCCAACCCCAACCCGAACCCCCAGTGATACCCCAACCGGAATACCAACCACCAGTTCAACCACCACCACCCCCCATTAATATCCCAGTCCCCAACCCAGTCCACAACCCAATCCCAGGCTCCCCAACCTCCTCCACCGACCCCGAAGACTGGCCCAACTCAGACTCCGACCACCAAACAACCCTCGACGACTCCCCCCCTCCCCCCTTACCCCCCCACCTCCAACCCCTCGAGAGCATGTCCCTCCCCGAAGCCGCCCTCGCCATCTCCCAAGAAGAAGACCAAGCCCTCATGGACCAGGCCGACATCGAGTACGACTCCGCCACCGAAGACGACGTCAACGACCCCGAGGGCGGGATCGACTGGGAGCACTACGTGGACAACATGGAGATGTACCGGTCCGGGCCGGGGCGGTCGTGGTGCCTGCAGCGGGTGCCGGTGCATGCCGACTGGAAAGGGGATCAAGCCAAAGAGGACGAGTGGGACAGAAAGAGGGAAGGGGAGATGGGGAGGATCAGGGAGAGGATCAGGGAGGTGATGATGCCGGGGTTGGGGGGTAGGTGGACGGCCGAGGTGCGCGGGGAGGTGGAGGGGCTGGTGAGGGAGCTGGGGGGGTGGTATAAGCAGAGGTGGCCGCCGGAGCACGGGCGGCAGGCTCAGGACCAGGCGGGAGATCAGACGCGGAGCCAGGCGGGCGGTGATGAAGACCACCAAAACACCACGCCGCCACCTCGTGGCGTTGTTCAAACATGTGATCCCGACAGGGAACAGGCGCAACAGGAACAGGACGGGGTGGGGGTGGCAGAGGAGAAGAATATAGAGTCCGAACGGTCCGTCATCCAGCAGCAAATGGAGCAGCTCCGTCCCCGGCGGAACGAGTCGCCGGCGGCAGCAGCGCAGTATGAACAGCTGAGGGAGAGGCTGAAGGCGATTGACATCTGGTGGCAGAGGAGAGAAGACGCCTCGGCGTCGAGGGAAGAGTTCCAGAGCCAGCAGCCCAGTACTCAGGGTCAGCAACAGTCCAACACCCCAAACCACCAGCCGTCATCATCAACCTCTTCCCAACCCCAACAACCCCCCACCCAAGTCGAGCCATCAGCCGCCCAAGTCCAACACCACCGCCAAAGCCGCCTCCTCCCCAACCTCGAGACCGTCCGCCGGCAGCGCTGGCCGGCTCCAGACGACGACTTTTGGGAGAGCCCCCGGGTGAGAAAGGCGAGGGATTGGTATCCGCCGTGGTGATTCCCCCAACCCCCCCTCATCCCCCATGATATTTTTTAACTTGTTTTAATGTGATGGCGGTTTACAGTCTTTTACCCATTTTCCACTTTTGGCAAAGTTTGGCGTTTTATAGTCCTTTTACCCAATTTCCCACTTCGGCAAGTTTATCATCTCCAGTTTGTTGTACGATACCATAAAGTTAAGGGGGGTGGATTCCCTCACTCACTCACTGTTGATACCTTAGTTAGCTGTATCTGTTAGATTTAGTTCTTTTTTTGTCTTTGTGTTTCTAGGCAGATGGTAATAACAAAGTCTTGTGTATGTCGGTCGGTACACCTTTTATTTTGTGTTCCCGTGAATCATGTGATGAGTTCAGAGGGGAAGGGGGGGGGGAGGGGGGTTTGTTGTGATTTACAAAAAGATATTTGAAACTAGGACAGATTCCTGGAGTATATGTGTGGTGAGTCTTTTAATGAATCTGTACCCTAGTCTTGACACAAGTACCTACCGTGGCCAGCTACCTACCTTACCTATAGACCGCGAGAAAGGTTTCTCTTACAGCAGGAAAGGGACCTCTGAAAATCAGCTTGCTCTAGCAGGTCTGTTTACCCTCCCGTCTTCTTGTCAGGCACCTACCTAGTCAGGTCGCCAAATGAACTTGTAACTGTTACTCCGTAGAAGATGGCGGTTGATCCATGGCTATTAACACCAAAGAAGTGTTGAATCGGTCAGGTAAGCAACTGCTTGAAAGCAATCGCTTTGTACTCACACACCGGCACGGGTCTCCGGCAAGTACATATCACACCTAAGCTTGTACAAAACCTGCTTCAGAAAGGCTATTGATTGTAGTTGGTTTCATGTCTTCTTGACATTCACCCCTGCAGGACTCACTCAGTAGGTAGGTAATGCGAGGAATTTTTCTCCCTTTCTTTTGCCACCCGTATTCCCATCTATTTCCATATATACTTTACCTGCTTGTTTATTACCTGCTCTGTTGGGCTTCCACAATCCCGTCCACTTGCTTCGTCCAACTCCATCACCCAAAGTAACCCACCACCTCTTACATATACCCAACTAACTGTAAACCTACCTACCGTGAGCAATCCCATCAGGCACACATAAACACCTGACCAAGCAGCATCCTCTATCCCAATCGTCCTTCCCCTCAACCCCCAACCCAACACCAAGCAAAAACCTAAGCCAAAAGCAGCATCAATCCGACGTTGTGACAGCCTTCGCATGCAGGACTACTGCAGGTGCGTGCCACCCGGAACATATCTGATTCTCTGCTATGATCAATAAGGAATACCGGTCTGTCCAATGACCAAAAAGTTTATTCCCTGTTGACCAAGAACCCTCTGACAGCTCCCATCAACAATGCCATGATGCTGTTGTATGTAACCCCCCTTGCTTCCCAATTCCTTACCTAATTCTTCAGCACTAGTCCCCATAGGTGTCACTGCATCACCAAAAAAAAAGCCCCATCGGTTGCGCTGCCGAAGGAGATCGCCCCTTTTTTTTTCTTCACCACCCGGTTACGGAGTAGCTTCGATCTTTTCTTCTCTTCCTCCCGCCAAACGCTCGGTTAAGGGGCCACCTGAGACTTCGTATCTCGATTCAACGGCCCATTCCTTATCGCAGCGCCCCCCCCCCCCCCCCAGAAAACTTCTTCGAATCAAACCGATGCCACGCAGACACGTGCCGCAAAGAGTTTCAAAACACAGGGTCGACGTCGACGTCGTAATTAATTTTAGTCGTAGTCGGTAACCCCCCCGCGCTTGATGGGGTTTATGGGGACCTCACAAAAAGACACTAGCGCAACGGCCCGGAGTGGAGCCCGGTGGTCGAGTCCGCTTTTTCGGTGCGGCGCTCGGGGTCAATCCCGGTTGAGAGCGAGCGAGAGACTGCCATGACTCGGGAGGGCTGAACCTCATTCAGCAAATAAGAGGTGTCGTGTTGTCATCCACGCAGGTGTATGTATTCCAGGTTGACAAGTGATGTCCTAATGCGTCCGTGTGTAAAATTGCAGGCCAGGCGATCGCCCACCAACAAGTGAACAACCTCGGCCGGCGATGGTCCTAGCGGAGCCCGACGACCTGGGAATTGGGACGATGCTCCACTGTAGGGTCCGTGAGCTTTGACGACATGCTGACACCAACGACAAAAGCCTGCTGGTTAAACACGAATTCGAGGGCCTCGAGCTGTCGTTGGGCTTTGAAGCTGAGGAGGGGTGGAGGGGCACAAACCGATAGTGTTTTTCGATAAGATACCTACTTTTCCAGCTTGTTACTCGGTGTTGCATGTGCCCCCAACCTAGTTGGAGCTAAGTCCAGTGACAAGTTATGGATATCGACCAGGACTTGGGAGTTTCTGGTTCAGGTGGGTGGCACGGGTAAGAAGAGGTCACTGACAGGCTGGTGGGTGGCGTTAGGTTTGCTGTGATGAGACGGCAAGAATGAGGTGGGAGAAGTGAGGAGCGGTCAAGAAATATCAGATGAACGTGGCAAGAGCGGGTGGCTGTTGTTGTGGCTGTTGTAGTGGTGACTTGATATGGAAGGTACGATGTGTGTGCTACTTTACTTTTCATGCAGCTGCAGGTGTTCCTTCCCAACCAAAGAACAGAACACCCATTGATTTCCAGGCTCTGCTGCTCGAACCTGAAATTCAGATGAAACGGAAAGATTCCGTCGGCATTGATCAACGAGATATCAACTGCACTGGGCCACATGCCAACATGGTCACTGTCAACTCCATCAACAGCGTCCTTCCACAACGGCCCGTCTTTAACCTTTCTTCTCACCATCATAGGTAGGGGCACAATGTTTCAGGTGAAGCCTAGTGTATCGATGATGAACAGAATAGGCAATAAAACTCGAGACGGCCCGCGCTGGAGATCTACAGAATCAATCACCAGCTCTGCACCCCTGAGGATCACCATGACGAGACGGCTGCTTCCGAGCCCCCACAAGAACGTCGTTCACTTGTGTCTTTGACAACCACGCCGCCCCGCCGCCCGTCCTGCCTCAGCTTCTACATACATACACTACCGGTACACTACGCTTCGCTTTCGCGGCCCCTCGTCAAGCTGAACAACTCCCGTCGCTAAAAATGAACTTGTTGTCTCACCGTGACCTGACCTTCACCTTCCACCTCAGGCAACGCGGCATGGAGACGGACAAGTCGATAGCTTCGCTCCGTTAAACGGCCCGGGCTCAGCTTGACTGAAGTGACCGTGCCCGATTGGGCCTTTTATGCCCAGACCAATTGCTGCAGGCACTTCTCGACTGGGAAGATTGTGGGCCTTTTGGCAACCCGGGAAAAAAGCAACACTGACATGTTGAGAACGAACGTTGACGGGCACAGACCTTCTTCCAGGGGACGAAAAAAAGGATTGATGAGGATGCGGAATGCAGGTGAGGGCCGGACCGTTCACCGTTCTGCTGACGGTGAATGGGAGCAAGGGGCAAAGACATGGCAGCAACCATATGTATCACTGCGGAATCGTGATGGGCAAAGAGACATGAAATAAACAACGATAAGTCGGAGAAGGTGACGATGTTTACAACAACGAGATGGCAGAATGCACCAACCCCTGCCAGATCGGGGGGTTAGTCCAGCACAGCCCCGCAAAAAGTCACAAACCATCCTACTCTAGATCGTCAGTGCCCTTCGATTCCTGAGAAACAACATCTGAGCCAGAGATCAACAAAGGGCCCAGATGACGAGGTGAATGTGTTGTGTTGTTGCGCAGCTCACACTCAGCCCCATGCCGCTATCGACACCGGGCTCCTCACCGCACTCGAGCATCATCACGACGGCGGGCCGGCAGCACGCCACTATGCCTGCTTCTCATGTGGTGAGGTGGTGGCGAGCACCTGCCTCCTTTTCACATTGCAATTGCAACTCTTTCTTTTTTTCTTGTGCGTGTAACCTCCCGGCCGTTTTCCCGTCTGTCGGCCGGGATGTGAACATGCGGTCAGCAGCCGGGCAGTCCGTCCGCCATCAACACTGTAGGACAAGCTACTTCGTAGATCTGATGAGTCTTCTCCCACTCTGCGGTTGTCTTTTTCTCGGGGCCAACTCCGGAGCGGGGGAGTAAGACTGTCGACGGCGACGAAGAATGCCACAAGAATGCCCCAAAGGTGGCATTCATGACAAGTCGCACGCACTGCAAGCTTTCTTTTTGTTTTTTTGCGCAGCAAACGGCGTTGGCTCGTATGCTAATGCATGTACTGTCCATCCATACATAGTGCATACACTACATACATGATGCAGGACCGTGCCAGCAGCAGCCGAACCACATGGGCCATAACCAGGGACGAGAGGGCCGTTTTGCGGAGCCAGCAAACAGGTGTGAGATCAAATCCTCTGCGTCAACAGGATCTGAGTCTGTAGAGTATGGCGGCATGGAGTGGTATTGCAGTTGAGGGTATACAACATATGTAAGTAATATATGCGTCTCACCGACGGGAAGGGCGATAATGACAGTATAGGTACATACAGAGGCCAACGCAGGGTATCTATATGAGCGTCGGCTATTGCAGCGAGAGTGCAGCGTCTGTCCCGGTTGATCTCCAAGGACCACCAGGGTCCGAAACCACGACAGATCTTGACATTCAGGCGTATCTCAAGGGGGAACCCGGTGTTTCTTTTACAGATTGCAACCCTCCCGTGTCTTCTGCCGTCACTGGTGAAGAAGTCGAAGGTCATTCCATAATTCCATTTGCACCGAAGGCCGGCGATAAACCACCCTAGCCCATTTTCTCTCTAGGCTGCACACACCAATCCCGCTCTCATTGATCCCCAAAGGTGGGGCTCCACATTCTCCCACGATTAGCGATTGCACAGGGGGCACGAGACACGCCCGACACCTGACTGATGCTTTTTCTGGCTGTTGATCTGAGTGTCACACTCTCACAGTTGATCAGCTTTTGCAGAGGAATGCTGCTCCGTTTCACTGCTAGATATGTAGGTACTGTACCAGGCAGAAAACAATCTTGTTTCCGATCAGAACCCGCCGGCCCGGTGCCTCGCTGGATCTGCGGATACTGCAGTGGCTTCCCTGAAGGTGCTAACGAAGTGCTGGCAGGCAATTGGAAATTGGTCCAATGGGGTCAAACCGACGACATCCTGGTCGACCTGGTTCAAACCCGGTCCAAGGCCGCAGACTAGCCATTCCAACCCCTGGGTACCTGCTCCCACCCCCCGTGCCCCTCTCCAGGTTCCTTCACCTCACTGAGAAAATGCCTCTTGGCCTGCCGACATGGTGGGCTCTTTTATTAATCTCGCCTCCAGACCCTCCTGCTTTCCTTGCACGGCTCCCGTCGTCCCTTGCCTTGACTTGACTTGACCTTGTCCAACCCTGATCTGCTGCTGACTGGCCTCCTCCTCGGGGGTGATATCGTCTCTTCTGAAGAACAAAATCTTTCCTCTTCTTCTTTTCTTCCCCTTCTGTTCTCCACCACCGTTCGCTTCTCCTTGTCGGTTGCTGTTCGTTTGGAATAAACCCCCCTGTAGCGATCGCTTCCAGCTTCGCCAGAAAGACGACGAAAACGGAACCGGACCCCCTTTCGCCAATCACGACGACCAACTCGCCTTTTCTTTTCACGATGCGCTATCTTTAATGCTTAATACCTCCCGATTGTCTCGATTGTCTGCGGCTCTGATACGACAATCGCACCAACCTCGTCGCCCGTGATCATTCTCGACAACTGCGCCAAGATGGAGGGATACCTGAGTGTGCCCCCCGATAGGGGCACCATCATTGGGAGGGCCCTGTGGAAGGTGTGTTGAGAAGGACACTCTTGAGAATATGCCAAGTGGGAAAGTTACTGACGAGCCTGTGTTACCAGCCTCGATATATGGTTGTGGGCGGCCCCCATCGGGACCAGACGCCCGGTATCATGCGCGCGCCGTCCAACAGGAGCTCGGCTCCTAGGGAGCTTTTCAGAGTGCCATCCGAGGGCATTTACTTGTCCATCTACAAGTCAAAAGTGAGTGTGCTTCTGGGAACCCATGGGCAAGCAATTTGAGAGTGGCGTGACCTGACAACATGGGGTTGATAGGACGACCAAGAACCATCGCAGCAGTACTCGATTAACAGCATCACCGATTGTCAAGTGCAGATGATGGCCCACCGGAAACAAGGACCGGTCCTCCCGACTCTGGTGATCAACATCATCCCAGACCCGATCGCAGATAAGCTGCGAAAGCGACGCTCAAGTCGCACGGCCGGCTTCACCTCGAATAAGGACACAGGACCAACCCAGCTTTTGTTCCGCGCAGTAGAGGAGCAGCAGCAGCAGCAGCAACAGCAGCAGCAGCCCAGGCACAATCTCCAGGACTGGTCACGCTTCATCCAGCAGCTGATTCAGCCAAACATGCCGGGCAGAGCGCCCCTGAGTCCCGTGACGCCTGCTTCGCCAACATTCGTCAACCCCTTCACCCGTCCGCGGGAATTGAGTGACAGCCAAAGGCCTGGCAGTGGGAATGCTGGACCGCGACCTGGGTTTACTAGGGGTCACACGACACACTCGGGACGCGACCGCCCCGTTACCTTCTCGGACTCGCCGAGTCTGCGATCCAAGCGAAGTGATCTTTCGTCGGCCACGAGCTCGATTCAGACGCACCACATGATTTTCCAGAACTACACTACTATGCTCCCCACCGATCTCCCGTCACCGGCCACCACCATTGGCGAGTACCAGGGCGAATTCATCGAGGGGTGGACTTCGGCACAAGGGAGGTCCTCGGCTCTCAGCTCGCCAGTGAGGGAACGTGGCAGTGTCAGCTCAGGGCCCACACCACTTGGGCCCATTATGGATGCTGGTACATCACCTCCAGGACCGCGAGAGACGATTCTGGACCGTGCTTTTCAAATGCGCCGTATCCCTGGCTCGGAACGCGAAGTCCCTGGCGAGGAGAAACTGACCTCGCTGGCCCGCTTCGATGCGCTTATGCGGGATATGGACGACAAGAGGAAGCAGCGTGAGGCCGATGATGCAAGGCAAAAGGCAGAGACAGCAGCTGCGGCGTCGGCGTCGGTTTCAGCCTTGGATGAACAAACAGGGTTGAAAAGCGCCTGGGACTTGGACGATGATTCCTCGGAATATGACGATGATGACGATGATGATAGCGATGGGCCATTCGACGATGCGGATCTGGACGATGACCAGTTTTCATCTCACCCAGCTCAGCGGGCCTTGAACTACATCTCTGGACGACCAGACCTACGAGACCGACCTCACCCGCCACCAAGAACTCACTCCATCAAAACCCCGCTCAGTTACAACCACGAGGCCCTGATGGCACTGTCATCAAATAGCGGCATCCGACCTCAAACAGGCTACTCTGGCAACCGAACGAGACCAGGCATGTCTCAGAGAACACACTCCCAGCCACAGCTGGCGACCATTATTGCCTCTTCTCCGTCAACGGCGATGGCGGAGGATTCCCTCTCCAACCTCGGTCCCGGTTCGCCTCCTCCTTTGCAACGTAGCCAAACAGAGAAGCGGCAGTCCGGCTCTAGCGCCAAGCGGCTGAGCTTCAGCGAGTTCACCAAGCGGCTAAGCAGCACGAGCAGTCTGCTGCTGGTCCAGACCAACACAAGTAACACCAGCAGCCGGGGGAGCAACAGCGAAGCGGTCGAGCCTCCGGTGCCGCAATCACCACCTCAGAACCTTCACCATCTCCATCCTCGGGCCGCCCCACCGGTGCCCCTGCCGCCACAATCGCCGACTTCGATGAGCGAGCGTGATCGCTGCGGGTGGCGCGGTAGCGTCGGAGTGTTCGGGGCTGGCGAGGGCGGGTTTCTCTAGTGGTCAACTGCCGATAACTGCCGACGTAAGGGGCATTCTGGAATATCGAGAAAAATCGAATGATGCGATGCTGCAATGCTCGGATGAGGACCTGCATCAGACGATCACACGATGTTTCCGAGGTGGAACCCGGCAGAGAGGTCTTTTTTGGAGATGAGGATCCAGATGCTTGGTTCCCCGGTGTCATGGGGATCCACCGCGTGTGAACCAGAGGGGCCGTTGTTGTTGCTACTCTACCCCTCTGTGGATATATGATTCCTGTTGTCATTGTCATTGGGAAAGGCGTTCTTATTCCACCCCTACCCTACCCTACCTATCTCACCTGTATTATCTGGCCTTCACTTTGGACTCTTTCTGGACCCTTTTTTCATGCTCTTTAATATCAACGGCGTTTTTCTTCTTCTCATTAATCTTTACGCATACACCGACAAACCAACAAACAACCTCCCCTTCAGCATCTCCGGTTTTACACACGACCGTACGACGACGAGTCATGAGGGAACAACAAACTTCTGCTGCACTTTTGGCGTTTTAATAGTTTATCTACGATGGCGTCTTTTTTGTTTTCTTCCACGAAGAGAGAGAGAGGGGGAGAGAGGGAGAGGTCTATGAGAAAAAGAGGAGGAATGCACACCACATTACGTTTTGGGAGTTTTGACATTTTTTTGCTGGTCTTTTTTTACCACTATTCTCTGTACCAAATGATTCCCATTTCACGACTTTCGCTTTTTTTTTCTTTTTTTTTTTTCTTTGGGATTCATTATACCCTTTTTTTCTACTTCTTCGGAGCTCTTTTCGGAACAACTATGAGATGGACGAAATGAGATGAGATTTTCTTTTTCTTTTTTGAAAATGGACTTTAGGTTTGGAATGGATTGGACTGGGATTTTTTTGAGGGGGATGTATATAACAGCCCATTGTTGTGTGGAGGCGTTGGGGAGAGAGAGGGAGCAAGGGGGAGAAGTAGGTAGATAGTTTCGGGGTGGTTGTAGTTATAGCATACATTTAGCATTAGCATAGCATACCATGTGGCAAGCGGCATTGCGTATATATTATTATATGTACATTTCTTGGGCTGATTGGATGTGTGAAAGTGAATGAGAGTATGACTTTGTGAGAGGTGGAACAATTGGTAGTTCTGTGACCAATACTGGTGCAAAGTTTTGAAACATGGAGAGAGGAACAGACTATGTGATGAGTGGGATACTGAGGAGAATAGGTAAGTTGACACTGTCAATTATGTGCACTTTGTTATGAATATAGATATGAGGGGACAGTGAGGCACCAACTGGTTAGTGGGTGTCCCCACTCGATCACGAGGGACAAAGCTTCATGCCTGTAGCTTTGGGAGCTCTTAATGAATGACTCTTGAGCAAAGAAAGGAAGGGTTATCAAGGCGATTATTTCAGTGAGGGTATCATTCCATTGTTCTGTCCATCGGAAGACTGGGCTTCTCATTGCTGTTCGAGGCAAGGTACCTTACGTAGGTATCTAAGGCAGGAGCCGCATAAGGCATAGGCGGCATCGAATGCTTGTTAGCACGTCCCTCACTAACAATTATCAGCGCTCACGCGTGGACAAATTAATAGAGACCAACATGGGACTTGGGCTTTACAAGATAATAGATATATCTCTTCATTATCTTTTAAGGGCCTTTTGACGATTATCGAGGGTATCTATAGTTCTGATAAAGTCTTGAAACTATCTTTGGAGGCCTATTGACTATCTTTGAAGGTCTGTTAACTGTCTTTTAACGCCTTTGATCCAAGTAGCAGTCTCCAATTTTCTGTCCGCACGTGGCCCGAAGCAGCAGTGACGTGCCATCAGCAACCACTCGGGGCCCCCTCAGCCACTTATCTTAGCTCCGACGACCCGTCACCCCAAAGCAATACGAACAGAAAGAAGCTTTCCACGCACGTTTGGCCGTGCCCATCAACTCAACAGTTTCCGCCGACCATTGCATTTGCTTGCCTTCTCTCTCTCTCCCTTCAACCAACCACCCACAGGCATTCCGCGAGGACAGAAGCCCAGTCCCGCGGATCCCAACCATCGTCGTGGCAGACCACCAATCCCCAACCCTCAACACTACGTCAGCCACCTCCTCCACCACCGGTACTCCCGTCCCTCCCTTGCCACAGCCCACCACCACTGCGAGCCCTCCCCAAGCCACGACGATAGCATCGTTGTTGCAGCCCGTTCCGCAGCCCCCCTCGGCTGGAATCACCACCAACACCACCGCCGCCGTCGCCTCTCACACTCCCAACCTGACGACGACACAGCAGATACTAGGAAGGAGGCAGCGGGGCGACGAGTCTGAGGACCTGCTTTCTCAAGACGAAGACGCCACCGCCAACTACCCTCCCGTTTACCTTTCTTCAGAACAACAACAACAACAGCAACTTCATCCCCTTCAACCACGACCCCGCAAGAGGATACGAGCTGGAACAAGTGAAGGAGAAGAAGAAGACATGAGAACCGACTACCTCGACAACGATCCCCACCCCTCATCATCATCATCATCCTACAGAGCCGGTTGGACTTCGACCTCCAACGGTTCGAGCTCGAGACGCAACAAGACTACCGAAAACGGAAATAGCAATAGCAACAACGAGAACATGTACTCGTCATCAGTTCACCTCCGAAGCGGCGTCCCGCCAGATTATTTTGGCCACAACCGCGAGGAAATCACAAGAATTCTTATTCAGGCTCTTGGGGACATGGGGTATTCCGAGGCTGCCCAGATAGTCTCTCAACAGTCGGGCTACGAGGTCGAGTCACCGGATGTGGCGGCTTTCCGGGCGGCGGTGCTGGAGGGGAAATGGGACAGGGCGGAGAAGCTGCTTTGGGGGCAGGGGGGAGGGGGGCGCGGCGGGTTGGTTCTCGCTCCTGGCGCGGATAGGAATGCCATGAGGTTCAGGCTCCGCCAGCAAAAGTATCTGGAGCTGCTGGAGCAGGGGAACAGGAGCAAGGCGTTGGGGGTGTTGCGGAATGAGTTGACACCGCTTTGCCATGACTCGCCGTCTCAGATTTTGAGTAGCCTTAGTAGGTATTTGATGTGTGAAGACGCGAATGACTTGAGGAATAAGGCTGCTTGGGATGGGGCACAGGGGTTGAGCAGGAGGTTGCTGTTAAGTCAGTTGTCTGGTAGGTTGGACCTCACGCCTTTTGTGCTGGATTATGTGTTTGCTTTTGCTGACTTGAACAGAGTGTATTTCGCCCTCGGTGATGCTCCCCGAGAAGAGACTGGCTGTGCTGCTGGACGATGTAAAGAACAACCAAATAGAAAAGTGTCTCTATCACACGACGACAGACCCGCCGTCGCTCTACGCGGATCACGAGTGCGAGCGGTGTCAGTTCCCGACGGATGTCATGCTCGAACTGGATAAGCAGCAAGGAGAGTTGTGGCAGATCAGGTTCTCGCCCAACGGCGAACGCCTCGCCACCTGCGGGAGCGGCAAGGGGGTTTGCATCTGGGACACACGGACATTTCACCTCGTGCGCGTGCTCGGGCACGATGTCGAGGTATCCAACATTGCGTGGAGCCCCGACAGCTCGATGCTCGTGAGCTGTAGCATGGACGGGCAGGCCAAGGTGTGGAACACGCAGACCGGGGATCTGATCAAGGCGCTCGAGAAGTTTGGGGAGCCCGTCAGTAGCGCCGGCTGGCTGCCGGACGGGAAGACCTTTGTCACCGGGTCCTTGGACAAGACCAAGTCGCTGTGCGAATGGGACCTGTCGGGGAGTCTGCTGTACAACTGGACGAAGCGGCACCGGACAGAGGACTTGGCCGTGTCGGCGGACGGGCACTGGATGGTTGCTATGGACGACCAGTGCACCGTGCACGTATACAACATTCCGCGGCGGGAGTATGACGGGGAGCTGGCGCACGACAGCAGGCTCACGAGCGTCAGCCTCAGTCAGGACTCAAAGTGGATGTTGGTCAACACGGTCGAGGACGAGGCGCTGCTGTATGATATGGACACGAGGGAGGTGGTGAAGAAGTTCAAGGGCCACACGGGGGGCGAGACCATCATCCGGGCGGGGTTTGGGGGCGCGAACGAGAACTTTGTGATTAGCGGGAGCGAGGACGGGAACGTGTTTGTCTGGAACAGGACGATGGGGCAGCTGGTGCACAAGAAGGAGGCGCACACCCCGAGGGTGAATTCGGCTTGTTGGAACCCGAGGGACCCGGGGATGTATGCCACTTGTGGGGATGAGGGGAGGGTGAAGATGTGAGTTTTTTTTCTCTCTTTTGAGTTTTTGTTATTGGAGAGAGGTTTGCTAACTGATTTTACAGCTGGACGAATGCCGAACGTGCCAGGAACTGGGCGATGGCAAAGTCACGAATCGATCCAGAGAAGCAAACGCAAGGACAAAGGTTTTCGACTAATGGGACTTCTGGGGGGGGTCCTGCTAATGGTTGGGGTGCTGGTGGTGGTGCTGGTGCCGCTGGGGGCTTTGGAGGGGGCAATGAGGAGGAGGATGAGGAGGAAGAGGAACAAGGGGATGGCGAGGAGCCGCCGGCGGAAGGAAACGAGCGTTGGAGGCGGGCTGCTGATTTGGACTAAGGGCGGGTCCGGGTCTGGGTCTGGGTCTGGTTTTCTGGGGGATAACTCGGGAGCATTGCCTTTTTTTTTTTTCCTTTGCTTGGGTCGAAAGCACCAGATTATGGCAGGTCAGCAAGAAGTTGAAATGGTACGTACCCATTGGTATTTAAACAGAGGGCAACGGTTGATTCACTATGCAAGGTTCTGGGTTACATGATGATCCTGCCACTTTGGCCCCGTTCAAAGGGAATGTAGGTATATGTGTGGGTTGTCAGTATTTGATGAGCTTCTCTGTCAGGGGATGTGAACGCGAAGGTCAACGGAGGGCACAAGATGGGGAGGAGGGGGTTGAAGGATGAAGAGGGGGTGGTGTTTTCTTTTTCGGGTATTAAAGCGTTGACTTTTTTTTCCTTTTTTTTTTTTCTTTTCCTATACGTTGGGACTTGATGTTTGTCTTGATGTTTGTGGCGAAATTTGAATATTTTGTCGGGTTTTCAGCAACTGATTACCTGACTGACTGGGAAGATTGGAGGGCTTATGTGTGCGTGTGCATTATCATGGATGTTTTTTGTGTTTTCTTTTGAGGTTTTGTGTTGTATTGTTTGGGCTTTTTTGGGGGGGGAAGGTGAGAGATGGGTACAGTGGGAGAGAGATGGGTTTAAGATAGGGTGAGCAGGGGTGGGGGAAACGGAGGGTTGTATTTGGAATACATGGTGGTGACTTTGGTGTTGGAGAGGGTTGGGAGTTTTAGGGATGTGATGTTGTTGGAGGGTTGTGAAGCGCTGTCTGTCTAACTGTAATAAAGTGAGGGATTCTGTTTGGTTCTTTTTTGGTGGTGGTATCTCGTCTGGGTCTTCCATATGTGATTATCTTGCTATCCGCACAAAGGAGGATATAATAAGCAGGTTGTTGTTTTGTTTTGTGTAGGTGAAGGGTTGGGTATTGGGGACAAAGGCTGGGGGGGGGGATAAAGCCACTCGGAAAAACAACAATAGCATAGTTCCTAAACTGTGTGTGCTTTACTCCTCAGGCACAATGCTATAGTCTCCTATATCAAACAAGCACCCTCTCAATCTCACGCTGTTGGTATAACTCCAACAAAAGTATATTTAACCAAACCACCTACCCTTTCCCCCCAACCCCATCCCAACTCTCCCCTTTTCAACATCACAATCATCACTGTCACCACCACTTCAAGACCAACAACCCCAAATAACTTTACAACAGACAGACAGACAGACAGACAGACAAACAAACAAACAAAATGCCCACCATCTACGTGACAACCTGGACCTGCTGCAAGTGCGGCACCGAAATCGACACCAGGGCCGACCCCCTCCTGTGCGAGAACCCCCGGTGCCAGGTCGAGATGAGCAGGGTGTCGAGACGGCGGTACTACTCGCAGCACCGGCGGTGCCGGGCTTGCCGGGTGAAGGAGTACTGCTTCACCGAGCCCTACCACGGGCCCTGGGCCGAGACGAGGCAGTATGGAGATGCTAGGTAGGTAGGTAACTCCCTCTGGTGTGTTCGGTGATGTACTGGACTGCTTGACTGGAGTAGGGAAGGTAGTGAGAAAATGGGGGCAGGTAGGTAGTAGGTGTTTGACTTGGTGAGGAGGTGTAGATGATAATATATATATATATTTTTTTCTTTTTGCTTCTGGAAGATGTGGTTCTAATAATGAAATGTGTGTGTGTGATGTTGTTATGTTGGGGATAGAAAGATACAAATTGCGACTGGTGTTGACGTTGTTGGCGTTGACGTTGTTGGCGTTGTATGATGATAGTTTTAGGACAAGATCTCGATGGAATAGGCACGTACATATGGGGATAATGAGAGATGGATGACGATGAAAGATGGAGAGTGTGTAAACCCGTGTGTGGTGTTTGGGCCAACAACCAATGTAATAAAAGGGTTGGTGGTGCGCTAAAGTGGCAGTGTGTGTCAAGGTGTGCTGATGTGACATTGATGTAATTGTGTACCTTGCTAGTTAGGAAGGGGGTAGGTAGTCTTTGGCTGTGGGAAGGCAATGAGATGGGTGATCTCACCTGGAGAGGTCACCTTCCATTGTGAACAGTTGAAAAATAGTCTTATATTTGACAAAATAGTTTGTAGTCTACCCAGTACCTTGTGTGTCAGCAGGAGCGATGTTTATCTCTCCCGCTGGCCAGGTCTGGTGATGGATTCGGCCATCGGATACCCACCAGTTGTTGTTGTTGTTGTTGTTGTTGTTGTTGTTGTTGTTGTTGTTGTTGTTGTTGTTGTTGTTGTTGTTGTTGTTGTTGTTGTTGTTGTTGTTGT